>JASIRB010003949.1:0-15131 GCA_030323885.1 Branchipolynoe longqiensis | reverse complement strand
TACATCCTAGCAACATATAGGGTCATATCAGGACGAGTTCCGCCTTGTGGCAGTGCGCACTCATGGTGACTTTATAGTGCTGCCCCACTGGGAGACCAGGCTGCCAGCACCATGACCTGATATACCAATCAGTCACATTATCCTGACACCTAGCCAACCAGTCCTTGCCCTATCCTAATAATGCCAAGCGCTAGGCTAGGGAGCGACAAGTACAAATTTGTAAGTCATTGGTTTGACTGGACCAGCGTTCGTACCCATGAACTCATTGGTCCGGATCCTGTGAACTCCTAATACAGGAGACGGACGTTCAACTCATTTGGTCACCCACTCTGGTCCCCTTTATATATATGAATCATTTCAGATAAAAGATATTAAACATGTACAAATGTGCGGAAGGAAATTATTATCATCATTATTGGTATCTATCGTACCGCTTGTTTTATATATATTGACTCCACTGCACACAGCTTTTATATATAATAATACTTTATAAATCTTACGGATTATTGTGTCGAAAATGCACCACAGAGCAGCTAAGATTTTTTAAATTAAGATTTTCCAGTTTTTCATTTTCCATTGTTGGTAACCCTGTGTATATATAGTGTGTATATATAGTGTATATAGTGCATATAGTGTATATAGTGAATATATAGTGTATATATATATAGTGTGTATATAGTGTATGTATAGCGTATATGTGGTGTATAACGTATTAACGGAGCAGGTGGCGCCACCGGTAGTGCATAGTCTTACGGAGAATAACAATGGTATGAAGTAATAATAATAATATAGACTAATAGGAATTCCCTTCGTATTTTTATATAGTATATATCAGGGTATATAGTGTATATAGTGTATATATAGTATATATAGTGTATATAATGTATATATAGTGTATATATATATATATAGTGTATATACACATAGTGTATATATAGTGTGTAGGTACGCATTAAGCCGAAGGCAGTGTGGTGGATACAGTTTTATTATTAAGTCAGTGTAGAAGTATCTGGCTGGGCTACAAATGCCCTACCGGAATATATAGAATAAAAGGATAAAAATAGCAAAAAAAGAATAAAAATAAAAGTAAATAGAAGGTGTGTATGAGCCTAGTGGCAGCAAGCAAGTGAGCAGCCAGTGGGATCAGTGGTGTATACATATCACAGGTGGGTAGGCTGGTGGAATAGCCAAACCCCTCCCTGGGGTTCATGGAACCGGAGGGAGGGGGCAGAACCATGCGATTCCTACATCCGCATATACTGTAGTATATACGTTGGTGTAGGTACGCATTAAGCCGAAGGCAGTGTGGTGGATACAGTTTTATTATTAAGTCAGTGTAGAAGTATCTGGCTGGGCTACAAATGCCAAGTCCCCCAGGACCCTCCAGGCAGAACTAACTAACACCCCCGAGACAGGACGCCACCCGCATGTCTGAGACTATTCGGTCCAACAGGGGGCGCGCGATATACTTATAAACTGCGTCAGATGACCAATCGCCCCTAAGCCGAATTTCATCGATCGGGGCGCCTTGAAGGGCGAGGTAAGTACACCCGCCCCGGCGGAGAGAATGGCATGAGAAATTCTCACTGTCTAAGCCGGCTAGTGCGGCAAAGTACTTTATAGTAGACTGGAGTGTAGCGTAGTCCAGGAGTGAATAGCCACCTGCCCGAGGCACCTGGAAGGCAGGCTCGCTGGGAGATACTTTGACTTGCGAGAAATGTTTTCTCACCCAGAATACGGCGCACAAGTCCGTATTGGGCACGCAAGCGACAGGAATAAGCAGCTCGCGTTCGGCAAACTGAATGGTCTTAGACCGGCGAATGGTCAGCAACATACCCCATGGGTGAAAGGAGAAATCGGAACGGAGTAAAACCGATTCGGAATTAGTTAACTGACATTTTCGCAACAGGGCCCTAAACCCGGTCAGTATGGCTGCACGTGTTGCAACATGGCCTTCGCTACCAGACATATGCGAGAACATCCTAATAAATTGAGATGGGAGTAGGGGGAGGGCACGCTTGACTGAGCATCCCAACATACGCTTTGCCCCGCCCATTATGGTTCGGACTTGGTGCGAGGCGAAGTCAATAGGCGCGCTGCCCTCGGATTTAAGAAAGAAATTTAGAGCGCTCAAGTAGTTAGTGATCGATGAATATTTTAAAGTGCGGGATAACCAGACCATGTATATCGCAACCTGAGAAGGGGGGCAAGGCAGGGGCGATAAGATCCCCTTAAACTCGTCTATGAAGCTGAAGTACTTTCGTAGCTGCATGGATCTGGTTGAGCGAGAATTTGTAGAATAGTACTGATCGCTCATAGCCTTAGCCGCCCCTCTCAAGATATCTAGGCCTGCAACGACACAAGGGGAAACAATTCAGGCAAACAGGGAAGCACAACACAATTGAGCGGTACAGTCCGCCTCAGCTGTGCGGGTCTTGCTAGAGGGTTCCCTCCAGCGGCTAAGTGAATCGCAGATTATGTTATCACCGCTGCGGACATATGCGGATTTAATATCGAAATTAAACTGGACAGAGAGCCAGAAGAGCTCTTTGACGTAGACCATAATCTGCTTATTAATACACCTGCCCGTAGAGAGTGATGCGCGCATGGTGTTATTGTCTGTTACAAACACAATGCAGTGGTCCCTCCACAGGTGGCCCCAGCGGCGGGCGGCAGCAACGACCGCCCACATTTCCTTCACGTTAATGTGTGCGCCCTTGCACGCCCAGTTGCCTTCGGCGTAATGGTGTCCCACCTCAGCGGGGAGGTCAGGCTCCTCAATGAAGCTGCCCACAAGCCAATCGCCCGCATGGGCCGCTCCAAACCCCCAGCATGACGCGTCACTATAAACCGCGATAGAAGTCGCATGAACACCCAAAATCTTCGCATAACCGTTAAAGGTTTCAGCGTAGTTCAGCCACCAGTGCAATTCAGAACGGAACTCTGCGTTCAGCCTTAATTTATAGTAGGGGTTCCTTAACTGGCGAATAGCGTCGTATACTCTGGTGGAGAAGGAGCGGCCGCCGCGGACGACCGTAGCGCAATGGGCTAGCAAGCCGCCCAACTTTTCGAGCTCCTTTCGAGTAATCTTCCTGCGGCCCAAGAATTCAAGCAGAATGTGCTTTAGTTTAAGAATTTTGTCAATAGGCAATCTCAGCTGGAGCATAACGGAGTCGATCTCTATACCCAGAAACCTTGAGCATTGGGAAGGGGCTGAAAGCTTATGGTAGCTTAGATAGAAGCCTAAGCAGCGGAGAACTTTAATTACAATATATTGGTTACGTAAACATTCATTATAATCATCACCGAGGACGGCAAAGTCGTCCAAGTAATTCACAATATGGGTAATAGCCTTCCTTACGGGCGCAGCGAACAACGAAATCAGAAATTTTGCTAAAAATGTAGGGGCTCGAGGAGAGTCCCATACACAAGCGGTTATCAAAAAATAATTCGTTCCCGCCACCGAAGTTCCATCTGATTGCCTGGCGAGGGCGGTCAGAAGGGTGAATATTAAGGGCCCTATAGGCATCCTTTATGTCTATACAGGTGATGAAGTCACCCTGTGCCATAACCTTCACCAAGTCTCCGACTCCAAGGTATGAAAATTTATTTGAAACTTCACCGATCGCCCGACAGGTTTACTGCAGTCGACGATTGTTCGGTAGCCGCCCCCATTTGATTTCGGAACGGCAAAGACGTTATGAACGCACAATGCCTCGCCACTCGCCCGGCTTATATAATCACAAGAAAGTTCGGCGCATAACTTTGAATCAATAAGACTGCTCTGGTTGCTCTTATTACAATTACCTGCGTAAACCGCGCAACATGAAGGATTTATAACCTTGAAACCGAAAATCGCCCCATGCAGAACGAATTCGGTGTCAGGGTCAACGTCCCCCCTGGCAAAGCAATCACAGAAACAGCGGCATGGTCTAATCTGAGATAAATGATTTGCTATATAGTGCGTGCACAGGCACGTAGCGGCCGAACAAGCGGCAGTGACAGTAAAGGTGACCCTTTCATTAGAGTAAGTGTCAAGGGCGGACACACAAAGGCCTTGCCCAAAGGCCTTAACACTCAACCAGTCAATGTTAGCCGCTTCAAGGGCATAGCGTAACAAGGGGTTGGCTAGTTGGCACGGGGGGCGGGGGCAGACAGCCCCACCCCCCGCGCCAACACGTGCGGTTATTACCGGCGCGCTACCAAGGCAACCTGCGCCCGAAGGGCCTGATTTGTCGGCGTCGCGGGGGCGGACAATGTGGCAGTTAACGCCATTAGTGTGGCTCACAATGCCTGTGCTGGTAATGACTTGACTAGGGGCGCCTACCTGGCGACAATTAGAGTTGCTGGGACACATACCCACTCCCATTTGTATATATAGTATATATAGTGTATATAATATATGGGAAGGCACCACAATATAGTATATATAGTGTATATAATGTATATATAGTGTATATATATATATATAGTGTATATACACATAGTGTATATATAGTGTATATATAGTCTATATATATAGTGTATATATATATATATATCCAGACGGGATGGCCGAATGAGTTAGAGCGTCCGTCTCCCGTGCTGGTAGATCGTGGGGTCGTGGGTTCGAGTCCCGGTCGAGTCAAACCAATGACTTCAAAATTGATACTTGTCGCTTCCTAGCCAGGCGCTTGGCATTATTAGGATAGGGCAAGGACTGGTATGCTCAGTGTCAGGATAATGTGACTGAGTGGGATGCCAGGTCATGGTGCCGGTGGCCTGGTTTCCCAGTGGGACAGCACTATAAAGTTGCCATGAGTGTGCACTGTCACAAGTCGGTAACCATCCTGATATGACCTTAGATGTTGCTAGGACGTAAAACAACAACAAACAAACAAAAATATATATATATAGTGTATATACACATATGCCGTCTCTGCAGCTAAGACCTACCCACTTCCGGTGTGACTTGAGCTGAAATCCACCACAAACAGACACATACATACATCACTTCCGGTGTGTATGAAGCTGGACCCCCCCCCCCCCACCCCACATATCACTTCCGGTTGGCGCGAACCTGAAGACGGGTCCATATTGCGCAGACCGTTCAGGGGCGGTTTATGTCATTTATCGGGGATCCAATTCCACCTCCATAAGAGACCGGGTCGACCAATGGCACTTTATTTATGGCGGCTCTGGTTATGGATTCACGCTCACATAACCTGGGGAAAATGATAACACACCACACAGCTACGTACAAGCCTATGATATGTAAATAGGAGTAGGATAGTCTAGTAATAAGAGTAGATAAAATATACATATATTCCAAGAAAATCCCCCAAAAAATAACATAGGCTATTAACCATACCAACCAATTATTTATCTGCTACTGAAACACAGGCAATCAAATACCTTATCAGCAGCCACTGTGTGGTAAGATAACAGGCAACACTACAACTGGCCAGCATTGAAAACAAGCCTGGGTACCCGGGCTTATATGCTATGGACAGTATAAATACAGCCTCAATAAAATAAAATTAAAACAATTTAAAAAATGTTGGTGTGGGCTGTGCAATGCCAACTCCTCTTTCCACTTACTTCATCGGTGTTATTTGTTCCTTTTATTTATTTTTTATAATTTTATTTTGTTTGTATGTAGGGTACATTAGTTGGTTAACTGGGGGAAATTTCAATCGCGGGAAACTGGTCCTCCCGATTTGACTGCCCCTTGACCTATCCTGGTAGTGGTGAAGGCCAGGCTAGGTGGCGGCAAGTATGACTGAGGTGATAGAAGTGGGGAGTGGGGGCGGTGTATTTTATGATTTTATGATTTTCTTCCTCATCTAGGTGAATCACTGCAGGTTTGCTTGTCAATAGATGTTTAATTCAGGGATTGTGGAACCTACAGTGGTGCCATCTGTGGCGTTTGTTGGTTTGTTGATGGGGTTTCATGCCCTGGAAACATGTACGCTGATATCAGGATGGGTACCGACTTGTGCTAGTTCGCACTCATGGCTACATTATAGTGCTGCCCCACTGGAAGAGCTAGCCACCGGCTCCATTACCTGATATCCCACTCAGCGACATTATCCTGACACTGAGCCAGCCAGTCCTTGTCCTATCTTAATAATTCCCAGCACCAGGCTACAAAGCGACAGGTATCAAATTTGTTAGTCATTGGTTTGACTTGACTGGGAATCGAACTCTCGACCTTCCGCATGCGATGCCCGCACTCACCCTATTAGCCCGATTTCACGTTACTCCATCTCCATTATGGATTCTTCTTATTTTCAAACACTATTTGTCATTCTTTTATTTTCAAAAGTATATTAGTCGATTAAGTGGAAGAATTTTCAATCGCGGAAAACTGGTGCTCCTGATGTGACTGCTCCTTGACCTATCCTGGTAATGCCGAAGGCCATGCTAGGTGGTGGCAAGTATGACTAAGGTGATAGAAGTGGGGAGTGGGGGCGGAGTATTTTCTGATTTTCAGATTTTCTTCCTCATCTAGGTGAATCACTGCAGTTGTGCTTGTCAATAAATCTGTAATTCATGGATCGTGGATTCTACAGTGGCGCCACCTGTGGTGTTTGTTGTTGGATTTGTTAAGTCCTGGAAACATCTCAGCTTATATCAGGATGGGTACTGACTTGTGACAGTGCATAGTCATGACGACTTTATAGCGCTGCCCCAGTCATTCAATATAGAGCCTATATATTAAATACCGATGCATTAAACAGGGGCTAGACGTGATGCCTTCATTCCAGTCAAAGACCCTATAATACTAAGACGGCTCACTCCCTATGTAAATTTTGCTGTGCCACCTTGTGGTGGGTTTGATCAGCCCGGCTGCTCGTTGGTGTTTCACCTGTTAACACATACAGTTATATTATACATGAGATTGGTAAGTATGAATAAACATCAATATGAAATTGCTATGAACAAATACCCATCATCATCAACATCATCATCATCATCGCCATCATCACACATCTTTCACATTCATATATACATTTATACATATAATGCAGCATATGTTTAACCAAGAGAACAGCCAGGGACCCAAGTGGTGGGTTTGATCATTTTGATTACACAGTACAGGCTGAGTGAGCCGTCTTAGTATTATAGGGTCTTTGTTCTGGTGCAGAATGTCATGAGTTTAATAACATGGCCAATTAAAATTAATGACTTACAAAATTGATAGGTGTCACTACCTAGCCTGGCGCTCTGCCATCACTGCGATAGCGGCAAGGAATGGTTAGCTCAGTATCGGATAATGTGACTGAGTGGGAAATTGGATCTTTGTGCCAGCAGTCAGGTGTCTTAGTGAGGCAGCACTATAAATCCGTCATGACCTTAGATGTTGAGAGGATGTAAAACCACAATACTTGATCGTCATAAGAAAAGTGGAATTAGTGAGAATTAAAATGACCTTGAGGAACAAATCTGTTATTTTAATGACATTTTTGTATCAGCGTTTACGGGATTTTTTGCGCCTGAACTGTTTATGTGCTCTATAATCCATTATGGGAATATAAACAAGGACACTACCGATCTTCAGTTCCCTATGTAATAGTTAGCACTTATCCTATCTAGCTGACCCTGTTATTATGACATAGACCACGGTGGCGCCCCCTGTGAGCGGCCCTGTGCACTGTATGCCAGCTGCGCCTGGCCTTAACGCATTCAATTTTTAACTATATATATACTGTATATGTAACTATATATATACTGTATATGTCTCAATAGACACATGGATGCAGACACATGGATGCGCATCTATTTAGTTCCCCTGGGCGCAAAGTATTTATTTGCGATGGTTTGTTTCAAATTTGCATGTAGTATGATTACATATGCAGATATTGTGAAACATTCATCACTGTTTATTATTTCATGGATTTGTTTGTGTTGTGCCTCTGAAATAAAGTAGGATTGTCTTATTTATGTGCATTCAGTCTGAATAGTATCGCAAATTTGTGCGTTCTCTCAATCTTGAAATGGGGCTGTGCTTCTGTTGGGTAGCGTGCTTCTATTGAGACATATACAGTATATTAATTAAGTGATGGGCTGCAACTGGTAGCATAGTTGAAACTAGGACAGTTGTATAATTGACAGAAAAGTGACAGCTAAGTGGCAAGCAAGTGAGATATGGGGTAGCGTCAGAAGTGAGGATACTGTTTTATTAAAGATTAATAATTCATATTGTTGAAAGCTTATAGGAGCGGTCGGCATTATCAACTGTTCGTTGGTATAGAGGGTGGGGGTGGGGAAGGTGGTAAGGTGGAGGGGGTGCAGTAGGGGTATGGCGGGGGTAGTGTTGGGGGTGGTGGTGGTGATAGGGGACATGTAGGAGATGGAATTAGAGATGGCTGTTTTTATGTAATACACCAACACTCAATCATCAATAGTTCCGTCCTCTAGTCGAGGGTTGGATGCAATGGTTCTCCACTTGTCCCGATGGTGTGCTGTTCTGATAGACTGTGAATAATTCAAGCCTGTCCACTGTGAAATATTTGTAAACCATGATGTTTGTGGTCTCCCTCGCTCTCTGCTGCCATTCACCTTCCTTTCCAACAATGTATGGTATATTGATGTGGCCAAAATAAATAAGTTTCTTTGTCTGTATAGTGGCAAACAAGCGTTTCTTATTTTTAATATTTCTGAGAACTTCTTTGTTGGTGATCTTTGTGTCACACCAACATTGGTCATTCCTTAATAAATTCAAAAACTAGTTAGCTATCTATCAAGCTATATTGTGACTGAATTAGTTGAGATATTATAATATCATCATGTCAGTGGTAAGGTACCCAAGTGTAGGCAGCACTATGAAGCGTCCATAAGGGGCCCACATTCAGAGCTTATTTTTATTTGTTTGTTTGTTTATCTGTTTAACTACCCCCGGTGTAATGATTTCAATTTCCCCCCTTGCCAAGTTCCCCCCGGGAATCTGAAAACGTTTTTAATTTCCCTCCAGTGAAATTGAAAACGTTTTCAGATAGATTCCTGGGAGGAAAATTAAAAACAGGTTTCAGATTCCTCCACCTATTTTCAAATTCCCCCCTCCGGGAATTTAAAATTGTTTAAAAAACTTTTAAAAAGGTTTTAAAATTCAGACCCATAATATTTTTTCTTAGCCATCTTGGAGACTTTTTGTGTCATTTGGGGTGAAATATGTTGTGTTGTACTAGTAATAATTTCCATTATGCTATTCTCTGTGTATTATTATATGTGTCATGAAAAATATAACAAAATAACAAAAATAAAGAAAATATCCCCAAAATGGGGGGAGGGAAAGTTAAAACGAGGGAGCGAAAACGAAAACGTTTAAAATTCCTATGGGATGAATTTGAACTTCAATCAGGGGGGAATTTGAAATCTTTACACCGGCACAAAAAGTAGACATCGGCTATTGCGAGTCTTACAGTGGTTTAAGCATATCCGACTAAATAATTACAAGTTTGTATTTGTTGTCATTGTTTACAAAAAATACATTTGATCAAACAGTTAACGTTGCATAGTCCGATTTAAAAAAAAAAAAATCTTTTGTGACAAGTTTTTTATTCTGCCCATAACGTATAAGCTCCTGTGAGTCCGGACAGAAGAAGCCCGAGGCGGATGTGGGAGTAAGAAAAGGGGGTTTAGTGACAAACAGGTAGAGAATCAGTGTGAAACAATGGGTAATGAATATAAGGACTGCAAATGTTCTTGGGCAGGTCAGTCGACCTCGTCCACGACCGCAGAGGGGCCCGGAGGGGCCTGGGAGGAGGTAGGCCCGGGAGCCGACCCCCACGCAGTGGCTGCAAAAGAGGTAGGTGGGCGTGGTAAACCATTGACGAGAGATTGGGGGGGCCCGAATGCAGAGGAAGAGAGGAAAGGGCGGGAGTAAGGAGGGGGAAAGGCTGTAGGGGGACGCCTCGGCTTATTCCCGACGATTCATCCACAATTCGGAATTACTTGCGCCGATCACGTGAACAGAAGAAGCCCGATGCGGACTGAGGGAGTAAGAAAGAGGGGTTCTATTGACAACAGGAGAGAATCAGTGTGAAACAATGGGTAATGAATATAAGGACTGCAAATGTTCTTGGGCAGGTCAGTCGACCTCGTCCACGTCCGCAGAGGGGCCCGGAGGGGCCTGGGAGGAGGTAGGCCCGGGAGCCGACCCAAAACACAGGCCCATGGCTTCGCGGTGACGGCCGACGTCACCCCCCGCTGGACGGGGAACGTATCGAGCACTCAGCGCCGACTCCCAGGTCCCCTGGGCCATGATAGCAGAGAGATCCACGCCCCTCGACGCGCACGCCTGGGCGGCGCCGCGGCGGAGGCCGTGCAGGGTGAATTCCTCGGCTCGGGGCACGCGGGCCGCGCCCAGGGCGGGGCGGCGGAGGGGGGTGACGTCCCGAGGCGTCAGGGGGACGCCGGCGCGGGCGAGGAAAGCCGGGGCGGCCCCGGATGCAGGCAGCAGGTCGAGGGCGCGCCGCCATGCGCGGACCGGGCAGAGCGGTGATCCGGTGAGAGCAGGCACGAAGATCGAGACGGCCTGCGCCGGGGATCGGATGGTCTTGGACGATGTGACCCGGAGGCGTAAGCCCCCGGGGACCGGCTGGACGTCATCCCTGCGCAGTGTGTGAGGCCCCCCCCACGGGGCGTGGGAGGGGGAGAGGATGTTCGACTGCCTCAGGAAGCTGAAGTAGGCGATGATGATGGCGGCCCAGGGGGCAACCCCGAGGTGCCCCTGGGCGCGCATGTGTCTGTAGACGATGGGCAGCATCTCGGGGGTGATGGCGGGGGCTCGCCGGGTTGGAGCCGCGAAGAGCCGTTCGCCTCCCTTCTTCACCCGCGAGGAGAAGGGGGCGTCAAAGGGGGCGACGTCGCCCCCCGCCTCCCGGACCCAGGAGCGCGCCCCGGAGAGGGCGTTGGCGACGGAGGCCGGGGAGGGCAGGAGGCGGTGCAGGTGGGCGATGAACTGCCCAACGTCGTAGGGGGCAGGGGCCAGATGGTCGACCCCCCGCTCGACGGCGAACTGCAGGTAGCGCCTGGCGTGCCGGTCCCGGTTACGCCAGGTCCCGGGGGCGAGGGCCGCGCGGTGGAGCGTCATGAGGTGGTCGTGGGCGCACGCGCCATACTCTGCAAAGATTTAAAGGTCATGTGTGAACATGTCGGGCGAGTGCCGTACACGCAGTCTGCGGATCCCCCTCCCACGGCATTCCCTTTCTACCAGGTCGAGGGCTTCCCGGGAGTAGTGCGCGCGGCTGAGTGCGTCCGCGAGGACCAGATCGATCCCGGGCTTATGGTATATGGTGACGTCGAAGGAGCCGAGCGCCGCAAGTAGCCATAGCTCGCGGGCGCACGCGCCCAGGGTCGGGTTGACGGCCCGGCCCGACTCGAGGGCGCTCGCGGATGCGGCATTATCCGTGTTAACCACGATCCGGTAGCCACCGGGAGCGTCGGGGCCGAGGGCGCGGACCGCCATGACGAGGTTCACGGCCTCCAGTTCGTGGATGGAGGGGTAGGCCGCCATCATCTCTCGGTCGTAGGCCTCGGA
Organism: Branchipolynoe longqiensis; assembly: GCA_030323885.1. NCBI lineage: Eukaryota > Metazoa > Annelida > Polychaeta > Phyllodocida > Polynoidae > Branchipolynoe > Branchipolynoe longqiensis. The sequence goes on along the minus strand of JASIRB010003949.1, from coordinate 3,607 downwards.
GAAGCAGGCGTTTGTCGAGAATGCGCCTCCGCCGGTGAGGCAGGAGTCGCACTCGATGGTCCAGGTGGGGCGGACGGCTGGGGGGAGGAGGCAGACGCCATTCCCCGCCGCCGCGAAGTCCCGGAACCAGCGGACGTCTTTCTTGAGCTCCGGGTCGACATCCGCGGCCCCGACGGCGGGGGCGGCGCGGAGGCTCCGGAGGATGCGGCCCATGGATTTCCGAGCTGCGACTACGCAGGTGCTAACGTGCACGAGGCGGCCTACAAGCCTCTGGAGGGCTTTTCTGGTGAGGGTGGGGCGGATGAGCCAACGTTCGCAGACCTCGATGACGTCGCTCATCTTCTCGTCGGGGATGCGAAGCACCATGGCCTCCGAGTCGAACTCGATGCCCAGCCATGTGAGGCAGACGGTCGGGGGGCAACACTTCTCCGGGGCGAGCTCGAGCCCAAGGGCGGCGCAGACTTCCCGGAGGGTGTCAAACGCCCGCATCGCGCCGAGGTAGGAGGCCTCGCATCCGACGAAGTCGTCGACGTATACTGCCGCGAAGAAACCGTGTAGGCCCACGATCCAGGTCACCGCGGCGGTCACCCTGACGCACGCCGCGCCAGAGGTCCTGCATCCGAAGGGCAGGGCTATGTCCAGGTATGCGCGGCCATCGACTGTGATGCCGAAGAGGGGCGTGGAGAGAGGGTCGGCCCGGAGCTGGCGGTAGGCGCGGGAGACGTCGGCCGACCAGCAGAATGCGCCCCGGCCCTCAACGACGATGCGGCGGCCGAGGTCGGCCGCGGAAGGCAGTCTGTAGGCCTGCGGGCGCCCGAGGTATTCCCGCCTCGGGATGCCCGAGTTCACGCTACGGCCCGGGGGGAATGAGAGATCGACGATCACCCGCCGTTTCCCGGGGGTGGACTTGGGCCGCGTCATTATGGGGCTGCACTGCGCCCAGGGGGTGAAAGGGGGGACAGCGAAGGGCCCGAGGAGGGCGCCTCGTCGGACCTCTTCCGCCGCGTAGTCGGTCACGTGACGGGCGAAGCTGGGATCCTCGCGGTGGTTCTTGTATGTGGGCGTCGGGGGGCCAGCCGCTGTGTAGTTAGCCGGGAACCCGAACTCCAAGTGGTGGATGAGGAGAGGGTCGTCGTAGCCCTGGAGCATCCGGCGCCAATTGGGGATGTTTAGGTCCGAGGGAACCGGGACTCGGGCGGCCAAATAGTTCGGAAGTCCCGAGAGCACCGGCCAGAATGAGTCGAGGGTGGCCTTGTACTCGACGGGGGAGGGGCCGCAGTCGGGGGCCGCCGGGAGGGAGTGCTGGATGGCAGTGTCTATCACCTCCTCGACGGGCTCGCTAGTGCTTGCGCCGGAAGCGGGGGCGCCGCGGGTCACGTCGCATATCCCACAGGCCTCGGCGGGATCGGGGGCCGCCGGGGTGGAGCAGCTTCCGGGTTGGAACTCCGCGAAGCTGTTGTGTGACGGCAGGTGCGTGGCGTGGCGGGGGCTTCCGGGACGGTGTGGGTTCGGGGTGGCGTGGCCGGCAGCGGCTGAGCCGTTGTTTATGTTGGTAGTACGGGGTGTTCCCCGGCGGTGGCGCCACCGGGCCGGCGTGATGTCACCAGCAGGGGGGGTTCCCCGCGGCGGGGGGGTGCCGTCAGCACTGCCGGTGGTGTGCGGGGATTCCTCCAGGTGGCGGCAGGGTCGCGTGGCCGGTGTGACGTCACGGGGGACCCGCCCTCCGCCAATCCCGTGTCGTTGTGTGGGGCGGTGTGCGTGACGTCATGAAGGGGATCCCCGCATGGTGGTGGGGCGGTCGGGCCGAAGCCACTCGGGGCTATAACATTGTTATTGTTTACCTCGGGTGCGGGGCGGGCCGCCGCAATGGTAGTCCGGGGGCGGTGTGGGCGTCGGCGTCGAGTCGATCGTCGGGGCGGGGCCATGTGCGCCCGCCGGTCGACTAAAAATCCCGGTGAGAGGTCTTCCCGGGGCGCTCACGGGCCTTCTTGGAGTAGCAACTCGTCTCGGGGTGGCCGGTCACTATTCGGCGCACATTCGCGCAGTAGCCGCAGACGTGAGCGAGCTTCTGGGCACCCGATCCGTGCGAGGCGCCCTTCGCGGCTTTTGTGCATGAGGCCGGGTCTTTGTTCCACGCCTGGCAGGGCGCTCCCAGCACCGCCCGGTCGTATTGCTCACGTCCGTCGGCGCCGGGTTTCTGTGGCTTCCCGGCTTGCTTTGCCTCAGGGGCGGTGGCGGCCGCGGGGGCGGCGTGGCCGGCCATCGCTATGACCTCAATCCTGACCGCGTTTATCGCGGCCGCGTCTCTCCATCCGCGAGGCAGCCTACCGTCCGCGATTCGCGTGAACACTTCCTCCGAGTACCGCCTCACCACCGGCCACGCCAGGGTGCAGTTGTCCTGCGCGACCATCTCCTGGTGGGCGGAGAGGCCGTCGAGGCCGCTCTCGGGGAAGCCGGTCTGGCTCTCAAGGCGCTTCAGGCCCAGCGCATACTCCTCCCGGGTTGCCTCGCCCTTTTTTATGGCCCTCCCTTCATCCCCCCGCTCAACAAGGTCGTAGGGAAACAAATATTTCGAAGAAATACCTTTTTACCGTGTGTGGGCTTTGCCGTCGGCCGCCGCCACGATGAGGCGCACCGCCTCCTCCGCTGTCGATCGCGCCCCGCGACCGTAGTCGTCCGTGTCGTGTTGTCGGCGGCGTGCGGCGTGTCGCCCGGCTGCGTGGGGGGCGTCGCGGCGCCGGGGTCGGTGTCGCGGCGGCGTGAGTGAAGACGAGGACCAGGGGCTGAGCGGGCTGTGATCGACTCCGATAGCAGGGTATGATGTGGTGCGGGTCCTGGCTCTGCCGTCATAGGCAGTCGCCGGCGATGCCAGCGAGTGTGATCGCGCCCGGCTGGCGCGGGGCTGGGCGGCCGGCCGGGGCGTGCAGGGGGATGCCGAAGGTGCCCGGCGGCGAGCCGTGACGGTGGCCGGCGGGGACTGGGTCTCCGGGCGGCGCGCGCCAGCAGTGGCGGCGGTGAGTGCAGCGGTGGCTTCCGCGAGCACCTTGGATTGGCCGCGAGCTGGCTCCGCTGCTCGGAGGCCTCCCTCCTGTGCTCTGCCGCCTCTCTCTCCATGATGTTCCACCGCTCCTCCATGGCATTGATGGTAAGCTGCATTCTTTCTAGCCCGTCGGCCTGCCTCGCCTTCGGCGTAGGCCTCCGAACCTGCTTAGACTGGCGGGTCGGGGACGGTGGCCGGGGTTGCGGGACGGCCTGTCTCGGGGAAGCGCCGCCATCTTGCGAGTCGGTCGTTATGCTCAGGTCGGCCGGAGGCGTGGTGGTTCGTTTCTTGGGGGCGCGCTTGGTGGGGCGGCCCCTGGGAGCTGCAGTCCTCCGTGTTCGCTGCATCTTGCTTTTTAACGTGGGTATCTTTTTCACTGCGTTGCCGCTTTTTAACGTGGGTGACGTGGGTGGAGACGGAGCCGTAGAGTTTGAATGTAAATCCATTGACGTGAGGATGGGGCCCGAATGCAGGTCAGAGGAAAGGGCGGGAGGAAGGAGGGGGAAGGTCTGGTAGGGGGCGCCTCGGGCTTCCCGCCGGATCAACCACAATTCGGAATTATGCGCC
>JASIRB010000062.1:0-22429 GCA_030323885.1 Branchipolynoe longqiensis | reverse complement strand
TCCAGACATTTTCATATCTGCGGTAACTCAAAAAGTTACTGGCAGCTGTGAGTAGGGCCATGCCCTTATCCATGCCTCTGGCAAGCGACGAGAACTTGTTCTCGGTCTGCATACGGTTAGCGACTGGGACGACCGTAGCTAAGACACCTAACACTGCCTTATGGACTGTAAACAGTGCCGCTTCAAACCGTTTCTTTTCTTCATTAAGGTGAATACCCGCGTCCATCTCTTTCACCACACTGTCCGGAATCCCTTTAATTCCGGAAATTTGCTCTGTGATCTTATTTATCACTTCTGCCGGCTTGAACGTGTTGAAGTGACCCTTAATGGTCTCACGCATCATGGTAGTGGTCTTAACTTTCTTAGCTTTTTGGAGGGGGCACCGCTTACGGATCTTGCCGCCAATCTTGGCATAAATGCCAGCCCTTTCCGTGTCAGAGTCCGACTCAGTAGACGATGAGTCGGACGAAGAATCCGAAGATGAGTCTTTCTTTTTCTTTTTACTCTTCTTCTTAGGTTTCTTGACCTTCTTGCCCTTTGTGGCTTTGGTGAACTCATCACCTGACGAACTTACTGGGCGCTTACGCTTCCTCGTCTTAGGGCGCGGGGCCTCAATGGCCGAGTCTGTCTCTTCCAAGTCAGAGATATCTTGCCAATCCGACTCGACCGGCGGGAATTGATGGATTGAGTCCTTACTGTGGAGTTCTCTCATCTTTTGCTCCACCAACCTATTGACCTGCTGTGTAAGGTCTCCCGGGTAAGCGACTCCTTCGTCACTCTCTCTATCTGAGAGCAGGTCGGCCCCCGGCTGTGGTGATGGGGGAGCTGTCCGATCTGGTGACGTATCGTAGCCGGTAGGCACGCGTCCCTCCGCAGCAGCGGGCGGCGGTTTGTTTCGCTTTGTAGCCATCGGTAGTCTGTAACCAAAAAAGGAAACTTATTAAACCGGAATCAACTCAACTGAACACCGAAGTGACGCCAGGTAAACCTGGGTTGAGGATATATGTGGTAATGAGTAACGTATTTACACCATTCTCGATACAGGCGTGGTAAGCTAAGTTTATCGTAGGTTTTTGGGTATCGAAACCAACCATATGTGGGGTAGGCTTCTAGAACCTCCCATCTCTCTGTTGCGTACACTTCTCCCACCCGCGGCTTCTGCACCAGCAAGTGAGAGAAAATGCTACGAAACTCAGAGAAACCCCTTATTTAAAAGGGGAATCTATAAAAAGAAACCCAGGATCATCCCCAACAACACCCTCTATTAGGGTCCGAAGGAATCTCCACAGGAGATGTGACCGTGCCAACATCTCTACACGTTCAAAGCGGGTTGACAGAACCATGGGAACCAACACAAAGGAATCCTTTGTTCTATCCGATTCAATATTTGAAATGCTAATCTTGTCCAAACTGGATGTACAAAAGTTTTGAACATTCCAATCTAGATGCTATATTGCATCATAAACAAGCTTAACCAAAATAATTACGATTACTTACAGTTATTAGCTTTTTGTAGATAAATCCAACTGGAGCAACACACGAGCATCCTCCGGTCATGAGTTATTTATGCTAAATTGCTGGACCGGATGTGCTTCCCTCTCCCTAGCCTGAGGCTGTATACCGAGGTAAAATATATATAAATATATATAGCCTGTCTCAAAAGGTGATAACTCTTCTTTTTTTTTGCTCCACGTACCGATTGACACAAAATAGCACAGAAACGGTTACACTGAAAACACAAGGACATTTGCTTCAAATCAATATGTATTCTATTGGGATTATGAAACCCCATAAATCAGTTTATCCTGAGCAAATGTATATGCAGATAGTATGTTGATCATTACAATGGACAAAGTTTTGTCCCAAATTACTTAACACCTTTTGAGACAGCCTCATATATACATACACACATACCTATACTAACTACCCCTAATATATCTTGAGCCGAGGTACCCCGATTCCCCCTGTACAACGTAGATGATCCACCCACCCCTCCACACACACAAGCCATTCTTCAAGACTTAACCCAACTACACAAACTGACGTTTTTAATGAGGCGCATTTCAAGGTCATCCATAAAGTTAAATAGACCACGCTAATTTTGTCCCCTCATCCCTATCTCAGATTACTGCAAAGACATATTTTTACATGCAAGCGGCCGAAATGAGTTCATATTGGTCGAGTTCGAAGGCTTAGGAGTGGTAGAAATCACACTGCCCACCCGTGAGGAGTAGGCTATCAGGACTCCTTCAAAAAGTGCACGTATATGCAGTCGTAGCTGTAACTTTCGTTTGTACAATGTCATGTAAACGATTTGCTATTTTACTAGAACATCATGATGGTTTCTTCATTTAATACTAGTGTGATTTGGCCGAGAAGGCACTCTTGTGTGTAGTAATTAGTGAGATGACCCAAAACACTTCTCTGGAATCAGGACAGCAGCCGAACCCTAACCGAGTCAAATCAATGCCAGACAAATTTATACATATTCACCACCCATAGCCTGGCATTCGGCATAACAAAGATATATGGCAAGGACAATGGAATAGGTAAGACGATTGACATTTCCTCTGATTGAACGAACATAATGACAACAAAATGACTTAAGCCCTGTTTACACGGGCGAGTTAAGCCACCTCAAATAATTCCCCTTGTCTTGTTCGGCTCACATTCGCCGTGGGGACGTCACTCTGAGGCGGATTAGGGCTGATTCGATTCATATTATTCACTTTATGTAGACCATGTCGCGAGGTAGGTTATATAAAGCGAACTAGCTTAAGCACGTCACACGCATGCGCAGTGAGATGACCCAAAACACCTCTCTGGAATCAGGACAGCAGCCGAACCCTAACCGAGTCAAATCAATGCCAGACAAATTTATACATATTCACCACCCATAGCCTGGCATTCGGCATAACAAAGATATATGGCAAGGACAATGGAATAGGTAAGACGATTGACATTTCCTCTGATTGTACGAACATAATGACAACAAAATGACTTACGCCCTGTTTACACAGGCGAGTTAAGCCGCCTCAAATAATTCCCCTTGTCTTGTTCGGCTCACATTCGCCGTGTGGACGTGACTCTGAGGCGGATTAGGGCTGATTCGATTCATATTATTCACTTTATGTAGACCATGTCGCGAGGTAAGTTATATAAAGCGAACTAGCTTAAGCATGTCACACGCATGAGTTTATTGATTTCCCGGTCGAACAAAATCACATATTATAGAATTTAGTCTATGAAACCGCTAGCTGCGCGCAGATATTTTTTTTATCATTTACTTTTAGGTTTTCACTACCCAGCAGAAGTTTTGATCGTTCTAAAACAATATGATTCAGTCCATACATATCTAGGTCGAACCCACACTCTCTCGTGGCGACGTCGACTAACCGAAACTGGCGCTGGTTAGTATGGACTTGCTCATGCGCAGATATCGATTTCCGGCTAAAAGTACTGCATGTGTGGACATGACACTAATTCGCTTCATGTATTTCACTTTGTCTAAGTCGGCTTACAATTGCCCATGTAAACACAGCTTAAGACCAATTTTCTGCAGTTGAAATTTCCCTTGTGTAATGCATGACTATAGATTTCCCCACAGTGACTGACAGTGAGACTCGAGAGCAGTTACTAGTGTAGGGTGCACACTGGTAGCGCCACCGGTCGTATTCAGTGGAAATAGAGGGAGAGGAATGCAATATCTGAACCATCCATTATTTATATTTGCATAGGTTCTTACACATCACATTTATACACATTTCCCCCATCGTTAGCTGCAAAGAGAGTTAATAAAGTCGACAACAGCAAAGACTATTCGCAGGAATGAGAGCTGGGGCGCTGGAGGTGGCGCCATCTAGTAGGTGTATCGGGTACTAATATATAGAAGCGCGCCTCAAGCGACCATCAGTAGTAGTACTAGTAGATTAAGACAAACGAGAAGAATAAGAACTACCGTGTTGGGTTGATTGATTGGGGATGTGTATCCAAACAACAAGCGAGTTCAAAGGAGCAAGAAGGGTATGAAGAGCATGAAAAGTGGAAGAGTAAAAACGAAAATAACAAACAAGAACTACAGGGGCAAAAAGAACAATACATCTAATAGGAGTAAGGATAAAGAGTAGGAAAAAAAGCTCAATAGGACAACCCAGATGGATAATAAAAAGAAGAATAAAAAAGTAAGGAACGACGACAAGAGCAGGAACAGGGGATCAAGCGGACAAAAAAATGACAAGATATCCAATAAGAATGATAAGGGAGGAACGCTGGGAAACGAAGAAAAAATGGAGAAGCAGTGCAAATAAGACAATTAGGAATGGCAAGAAGAGCAAGACAAGCGAAGCAAATTAGAGGAAGTACATGAAATAATTAAAGTGTCAGAATAATGATACAGAATCACGAAGGACCTTTTACTCACCAATATAGATTGTGTCCACGTTACTCCCATTTGGCATGTTGAGAAAATAAGAATAAACAATATATATTATATTAATTTAGAAAAATAAGAGCACAAGATGTGATGTCTATTATATGTGAGAGAAAGAGAGATTGAGAGAGAGAAGAAAAGAAGAAAGACAATAATAGTTGTAAAACTTAAAATTAAGAAAGAAGATGTAATTTCCTATTAAGGATGCACAAAAAGGCAATACAGTGAACCTCTGTTATAACATACCCCAATTTAATAAGAATTCAGGTATAATTTGATGATTTATTGGGATCTAAATTCTTTAATTCAAAGGTAATTCAGTAAAGTGAACCCCGATTTAACGTCATACCGATTTTTTTCGCGATCGCGTTATATCCGCATCATAAATACCGTATATTACAGTTATACTAGACGTACCTGTAAGTTGAAGTGTTACTTAGATTCTTACGAATACAAATCCAAGGATCACATATATAAATAGACCAGCCAGCATTCGTAGCCTGAGGAATAATTAATTAACGAATGACCCCCCCCCATCCCTCCCCACGAGACCGGTTCTTGTTGCTTCCACACTTAATTAAATTATTTGTTTAGCCTGTATCTCATGGACTGGGTGGTGTAGCGACAGAGTAATGACAGAGATGTGACTCCTCCAAGCTCTAGACACCAAGTGCCAGTTTATTGTTACTCACTTTACCACATCACGTGACCCTCACCGCACTGGGTCCCGGTCGGTCCAGGTATCTATATATACATACACTACATCTTCCTTTTATCGAAAAGACCGTTTCTTTTCGACAAAGACAAATAGATATATATGTATATCTTAATTACTAACATCGTCGGAATTATTTAGTTATTTATGTTCGGGGAGACTGTTTACTCTCTCATTTGGATATACATCTCTGTTTTCAATCAACAATCTCTCTACCTTTTTTGTTCTTAACATTAATCAACATAATAGTAATTGCGATGCTTACAGTTCATTACATCTCTCATCATATACAATGTGCTTTTAATGCATTCGACCAATTGACTTGTACTCTCAACACTTGTCATAACCATTCCTCATTGAATGACCCTGGCCATTCATCTGTTCTTACATTTTATGTCTATTACATACATAGTCACAGGACCTACATCTAATGTTATTATGTACCTGTGCTGACTGGTATTATGCATTACTCACATGTTTTGTTTATACCCTCAGCAGTCCATTCGATGCTTGGGTCTGACTGTCCTACCGTGTCGCGTTATGTATGGACTGTTTTGATTGCCCTGTTTATTATCGAGGGTTGGTGTCGTGTTCGGATGGGCCTGGACTTGTGATTGTTTCTCCTCGTTTGATTCGTGTGTGCTAAAAATCAGTGTTTTGTTTCTGCGCACTGTTTTGTTCTCCTGATTTTGTATTTTGTACTCTCTTTTGTTGGTGTTGTTGTTCTCGATTATGATGCCCTTCTCCCACTGAAATTTATAATTTTGGTACCTTACTTTCTCGCCTGTCCTCAGTACTTTATGAGGTCTTCCTGCCGGTCGTAACAGACTTTTTGTTTCTTTTGTATGTTTTTTATTTGTGTTTTTTTCGTCGGTACCACAACTGGCTTCAAGTAATTTGATAGTAGAGGGATGTTCGATCTTAACTTCCTGCTCATCATCAACTGTGCTGGAGAAGCTTCTAATTCTTGTATGGTTCTGTTCCTGAATGCTAGAAGGGCCAAGTTGAAGTCGGTGTTATCAGCTGTTGGTTTTTTTAATAACGATTTGATTGTTTGTACACCCCGCTCCACTTGGCCATTACTTCTTGGGTACGCAGGACTCGAGTGCGTTATTCTAAACCCATACTTTGTTGCAAATTTTGTAGACTCATCGCTGGTAAATTGTGGGCCATTGTCGGAGACTACTTCATTTGGAATGCCGTACCGTGCAAGAACTTGTTTTAGTGTATCAACTACTGTTTTGCTTATGGTATTTTCAAGCCGGACTACTTCTAGGAACTTAGAATAGTAGTCGACCAACAGCAAGTCATTTTCATGATTGTAATAGAATAAATCTACTCCTACTTTATAGAATGGGAGATCGTGTATCATGTGACTAATCAACGGTTCCTTATGTGGTTGTTGCCTCATTGACTGGCATGTTTCACAACGTGCAATTTTATCCTGTAATTGTTTACCTAACCCCGGCCAAAACAGATAATCCCTCGCCAGCTGTTTACATTTGACGATGCCCAAATGTGATTCGTGCAACTTCTCTATCATTTTTTGTTGGAGTTTGTGTGGGACTACGATTCGGGTATTTTTCATAACAATGTTGTTGTGTGTTGTCAGCTAGTCTTTGTATGTGTAGTAGGGTTTTATTTCATCTGGTACATCATTTTGTTTGGGCCATCCATGTCGGATGAACTCCGTCATCTTGCTGAGCATGCGATCTTTGCATGTTTCTTCGGCGATCTCCTTTAGATCATCTTCAGCGTAGCTTAAGGCTGCAATGGATAGGGTTGCATCATATAAATTTTCAGGAATTGTTTTTGTTGAATGCGCTCGTGAAAGCGTATCAGCAAAGTACATACTAGTTCCTTTTATATATTCTACTTTCAGGTCATAGTTTTGAAGTCTCATCCTCATTCTCTGAAGCCTGGCAGTTAAAGTATGTATCGGTTTGTTCATAATCTTTATGAGAGGCTTGTGATCTGTTTCGACTACAATTTCTTGCCCAAATATATACTCATGGAATTTTGAGCAGCCGAAACAGATCGCAAGCATCTCCTTCTCGATCACAGCATAATTACTTTGACATTTGTCAAGTGCTTTAGAAGCCATGCTAATCGGTAACCTGTCTTATAACAATGCCACTCCCAGCCCAGATTTGGACGCATCTACTTGAATCGTTATTTTCTTTAATATGTCAAAATATCTCAGTACTGGGGCCTTCGTTAGCAAATCTTTTACTAAATGCTTCATCGTGTTCTTTTTCCCAATGCCATTCTATATCTTTGGATAGTAATACTCTCAATGGCTTTGCAACTTCGGACAAATTCGGGATAAATTTATGGACGTACCCTACCATCCCTAAGAATCTTTGCACTCCTGCCTTATCTGTTGGTTTGGCTAACTCATTTATGGCTTGAACTCGTTCCGGGTTTGGTTTCAGGCCTTCGCCCGTTAACAGATGTCCTACATACTCGACCTCAGTTCGGCAAATCTTCGATTTCTCCGGGTTTAACTTCAAACCAACCTTTTGAGCTCTTTTTAACACACTTTCTACCCTCTTATTGTGCTCTGCAATGTTTGAACCGAATATGAGAATATCATCTGCTACAACAGCCACACCTTGGAGGTCCCCCAGGATCTTATCCATTTCTTGGATAAAGATGTCACCAGCTGTCTCTATACCAAAAGGCAGCCGGGTATATCTATATCGCCCCCATGGTGTATTAAATGTACACAATCGAGAGCTATCGTCGTCCAATGCGACCTGCCAATATCCGCTTTACACGTCTAACACCGTGAAATATTTTGCACTTGAGGTCCTCGCTACAACTTGCTCGACGGTTCTTATCGGATAGGTGCCACGGAGTATTGCCTTATTAAGTTTTGTGGGATCAAGGCAAATCCTTATTTTATTCGTTTTTTTTACTATTGTGATAGAGTTTACCCACTGTGTGGGCTCACTCTGTTCCACAATGACTCCTATTTTTAGCATCCGGTCCAGCTCATCCCGCACGGCATCATTTATGGCATGCAGGATTCGTCTGGGTGGATCAATTACAGGGGGAATTTTCTTGTCAATGTGTATTGTAGCATTCACCTTAATGCAACCGAGACCTTTAAAAACATCATTGTATTTATTTACCAGGAGTCTTGCTTCATCAAGCGTCTCGGGTGTTTTACTGTCTCTGCTTATTGCATGAACTCGGTGTAGCAAGTTCAAGTGCTCACACGCGTCCTTCCCTAGTATGGCACATCCACTGTCTATTATCTGGAACTTGAATGCTTTTCCTTGTATATTCAGCATCACCTCCCCTCGTGGGCATATACGCTCTCCGGTAAACGTGATGAGTCTGCATCTGGGAGGTTGTATCTTCATATTCGGCAACTTCATGAGTATTTTTTCGGGTATTATATTCGCTTCGGAGCCACTGTCCAGTTTGAACGTAACTGGTTCGCTGCATGTTTTCAATGTTTCGAACCACAGCCTTGGATTTGTGTTGGCCTCTTGTCCGATGGCTCCAATGAAGATGTCACCGGCATCTTCGTCTTGCTCCTCTGCTGCTTCCTCCGGCCAGGTCTCATACTCATCGTGGACATCCATGTCAATGGCGTTCACCGGTGTATTTTGCTGTTGCCTGCTTCTGCAAACTTTGGTGAAATGTCCTATTTTCCCACACGTAATGCACTGTCTACCTTGCGCTGGACACGTATCTCGCCCATATGTGTATCCACAGCGGCCGCATTGGGGGCATGCTGGGGTGTTCCTTGACTGCGTTGCCCTCCTGTTCCATGTAGGCGCCGGTGCCGGTGGGCGTGCTGTTGCCGGGGGGCGTATCGGGGGGCGTTGCTGTCTCACTTCACGGCGGCCAATGGCGTGTACTTCAGCTTCAGCGTGTCTGTTCGCATTCCTTGCCAGGTGTGTCGAATTGTGCTCACTCAGGCGGCAACATTCCAGACACTTGTCGAGTGACAGGTCAGCGGTCTGTAACAATTTATCGCGCAAGGTGTCGTCCCTGACCCCGCTAACAAGCCTGTCACATAACATTGATTCTTCGGTGTCACCAAAATCACATTGCTCAACTCGATACTGTAATTCTCTGATATACGTGTCGATACTTTCGGTGCCTTGGTTGTACGTATAGAACTGATATCGTACTATTGTTCTATTTGACTTGCTATTGCAATATTTGTTGAATGCTTCTACTAGAGGCTTTATCTTGTCCCGTTCTCTGCTCTCAAATTTCATAGCACGGTGAACTTTTTGTGCATTTGCTCCTGCAACGTGTAAGAATGTGCAGCATTGTGTTCATTCACTCTTACCGGTTACTCCTGTCGCCCCGGCATATAGCTGATATGCTCCATACCACGTACGCCAATTTAATGCCACATTCCCCTCTAAGCAAAGGGGAGGTGGTGGTTTCAGTCCCATTCCTGACATACCGGCTGTTTCTTGTTCACATCTGACACCATGTAGCGTAGTGGTAGTGTAATGACAGAGACGTGACTCCTCCATGCTCTAGACACCAAGTGCCAGTTTATTGTTCCTCACTTTACCACATCACGTGACCCCCACCGCGCTGGGTCCCGGTCGGTCCAGGTATCTATATATTTTCGACTACGTCGTCGTCTGTAAGTATGGGGTGAATGCATTTATCTACCAGTTTCTGGTATTCCTACTAGGGAAATAATAAGGTTGGCAAAAGACTGGTTACTCAGTTTATCGGGATAATGTGACGGAAGTGAGAAATTGAGTCATGGTGCCGGTTTGTATGTTAGTAAGTTCAAAACACTACCCCACAAAAACCCTACGGTAGTGTTTTCAACCTAGGTTCAAAACCACTTTGGTAGTGTTTATCAAACCTGGTTGAAGGTAAGTTCAAAACACTACTGTGGCCATGCTCAAAACACTATCCTTAAGTTCAAAACACTACCTTTAAGTTCAAAACACTACTCTATTTCTTAGGGTGGAGCAGTATGTAGTAAGGTGGGTCAGTAGGGTTGTTGGATGTTGTTTTACATCATAGCATCATCTAAGGTCATATTAGGACAGGTACCAACTTGTGGCGGTGCACACTCATGGGACTTTATAGTGCTTCCCCACTGAGAGACCAGGCCACCAGCCCGATATCCCACTCAGTCACATTAGCCTGACACTGAGTAACCTTGCCCTATCCTATTAATGCCGAGCTCCAGACTAGGAAGCGACAAGTATCAATTTTAAAGTCATTGATTTGACTCAACCGGGAACTGGACTCCCGACCTTCCGCATGCGAGCCCCACTCTACTGAATAGGCCACCTGGTGGGGCAGTAGGGTGGGGAACTTTGTTTGTCTTTAAAGTTTGTTGTTGTTTTGCATCCTAGCAACATCTAAGGTCATATCAGGACACATACTAAGTGGTGACAGTGCGCACTCATGGCAACTTTATAGTGCTGCCCCACTGAGAGACCACACTGCCAGAACCAGGACCTGATATCCCACTGAGTCACAATATCCTGACACTGAGACAATCAGTCATTGCCCTATCCTAATAATGCCAAGCGCCTGGCTAGGAAGTGAAAAGTATCAATTTTTATGTCACTGGTTTAACTCGACCAGAGTTCGAACCCACAAACCCCCAATCTCCCAAAACAGGAGAGGGATGCTCAACTGATTCGGCCATTCCATCTCCTCTTCTCAGACGTTGTGAAACGCCGCAGCACTATCAGCATATACTAATACATTGTTAAATGCTGCAGCACTATCAGTGTATACTAATAATCGGTGTTAAGCACCTCAGCACTATGAGTGTATACTAATAATTAGTTAAGCTCTGCAGCACTATCAGCATATACTAATATGTGGTGCAGATTCCACAGCACTATCAGCATATACTAGTGAAGTGGGCGTGTCTACTCGCCTTGAGCAATTTGCGCGCGCGCGATTTGCGAGCGCGCAAATTGCTAACACTTGTGCACGCGAGGGTTCCCGGTGGTAAAGCGTTGCTTGGCGACTAGCCAAGCAACGATAGGAGGTCGGGCGTTCGGGGCCTGACCCGGCGGACGTGTCTCTACACGCTCCATCGTTTTACACCGATATTTAGGCTTTTTCTGGTCAAAATTCTAAACTAAAGTATACAAACAACACGGGAGGGAACGGGAGACAGATATTAATAGTAAACTACATATATGTTGGTATCCATGTTAGTCTTTTGTTAAGAATAAATCGTGAGCTCTTGTGAAGGTGAATCAGGACGTTCCTTGAATTCTTTACTATCCTCCAGTCTTATTGTAGATTAACCGCTATGGAACCTTGATATTCGATTGCTTTCTATGCACTGAGAGGCCTTAAGCCTAAGTCGGCCTTCTGCAAGTAATACACCCATCTGCGGGCATCTAATAACTGACGCATTCACGGAATTAACGTAGTGTTACTTTTAGGCTAGAACCACAACATCTAATGTAAACTAAATAGTAGAGACAGTGGCAGCAACTCGTGCTGGACTGCGCATATTTGGATTCAGTTAGTAACATTCATAATAACTACAGGGACGGAGGGGGCAGCCAGTAGTTGAAATAACCTAATATAAATCCACTTTAGGCCGATAAATGCGCACGATGGCAAATCTAGCATTTAGACGATACTCTGGCTGGCGCCTCTCGTACGGGACGGACACCGACGACGGACTACTCGCAGGCGGGAGGTAAGGCTACGGCGGCGGCGGCTGGGCCCAGGAAATTTCACTGGAAACCAATTACTTATCTTAACACGTTAGGCTCGGCCTTAAGCGGGGGTGAATAGGCCGACGGTTTTTTTAAAACTAGTAATACATTATTAAATGCTGCAGACTATCAGTGTTATACTAATTACATTGTTAAGCGCCGGGCAGCATATCAGCGTAGTACTATATGGCTGGTAAGCACCGCAGCACTATCAGTGTATACTAATATGTTGTTAAACGCCACAGCACTATCAGCATATCAGCACGTCAAGTTACGGTGACACACGTCAAGATTTTGGACATGCCCAAAACCTTCGACGTAGCTTGACATAAAGGTTGTTACAATGGGTTATGTTGGGCTTACATTATGCTCAGGCTTACGTCGAGATACTGTTATGTATCAGCATTTAAGCTTACATTAGAATGAGAACTGGAGAGTTAACTGTGGCACTACTTGTTTATTGTTTCCTTTGTTCTGGAACCTCCCTCTGAGTATGGTGGCCCAAACTTACAAACACGACAGATACGTTTGACATTCGTGGTGATGCCATGTCATGGTGCTGCGATGCACACACCGCAGCACCATCAGCGTATACCAATACGTGGTGCACACGCCGCAGCGCTATCAGCGTACACGCAGCAGCAGGGTCAGCTTGTCATGATAGTGTTTTGAACTTGGGTAGTGTTTTGAATGTGCGTAGGGGTAGTGTTTTGAACGTAACGGTAATGTTTTGAACCTAAGTTCAAAACACTACCATAATGTTTTGAACGTAGGTTCAAAACACTACTGTAGTGTTTTGAACGGCGTAGTCTTTTGAACGTCCTACACCGGCGGTCTGGTCTACCAGTGGGACAACACTATAAAGTGGTCATGAGTGCACACTGTTACAAGTCAGTGCATATCCTGATATGACCTTAGGTGGTCCTAGGACGTAAAGCAACAACAGACAAACGATCAACTTAATATTATATTTACCCTAAACAGATATATAGCAGAAACTCAAAATTATGTAACTTTAAGCTGATGTTGTATGGAACTCGGAAGGTTATCTGAGAGTGCTAAAACAAACAACGGGTCTATAAATTGCCTGAAAGTAGAACGTGCACACAGTTAGGCTTCCTGAGGTATGCGCGTGTGTTTGTCCGGGGGTGGGGTGGGGTGGGGGGGGGGGGGAGTAGTCAAGCGACAGTTCGTAGAAAGGGTTGCCAATTCTAGCGGGTCTGTGTTCAGGTTGGTACTAGGGCAGCGTTGTTTACGTTACGGGTACCATATACCTTGAGTAGAAGACTCCCGGCGTGTGTTTACATGATACATTTCCTCTTCTACAAATGTAGTACCATGCCTTTTTTTTCCTTCTTTTTTTTGGGGTCCATTAGTTGTTTAAGCAGGGGAGATTTCAGTCATATACCACTGGTCTTCCTCATTCCACTGCTGGTCGATAGAAAGCCCAAGCCTACACTTTTACTGACCCAGGGGATTTTTAACCTCCAACACCACATAGACATGGTATGAGAGCAACCGGTCTTTGATGACGCTGTAAGTTATACATAGGGTGGAAATCCAAATTGGCAGTGCTGGGGGCACGGGGAGTCGAACTGCCGACCTTCAGATTAGGAGTCTGACCTAGAAAAAAGTCAGACACTCTAACCACTCCGCCACAGAGTACACCTTCTTCTTCCTTTTCTCTTTTCGTGATGATTAATGATATGAGAGATGATTTTAACAATAACATGTGTAGCTCTCTTGGTTGGCAACTGTTGGCAATCAAACTAGTCACCATAACTCTAAACCAAACCCCTGACCTGACGGTGAGTGGTCACGCAATCGTCCAGGTGGGCGGAAACTAGTGGTGGCGCCACCTCGGGCGTAATCGATTAATCAACTCGGGTCACCCGAGCCACTTTCTGGCGCATGCGCACATCCTACAGACTAGGGTTGAATAAACGAATACGCTTCTCCGTGCTCGGGGTGGAAGAAATGGTGGCTTAATCTAAAACCTAATTATTTGTTTTAATAACCAATATAAGTACAGCAAAATAGGATTTAAAGTATTTTAGGATCGTATAAGCTGACAATCTGGGTTATTTAAAAAAAAGCATTAAAACAACGTATAGGACTCGTAGTGGTAGCTGCAGGTACCAGCAGAGGTGTGACGTCATCATTCCTAGCAAACCCCAGCCAAGAGGTGGGTTACTGGTGTCGGGTCGTTTTGCACACGGCACATGTTTTTGTCGACTCCACTCTCGGTGTTCGATTTGAAATTCTGACGACTCGGGTGACCCGAGTCGCCCGGGTCGTGTTAATCGATTACGGCCCTCGTGAAAGATAACTGAGACAGCTCGGCGCTGGAGAAAGCGTGCACAGAAGGATGCAGCGACGCACACCAGTGCTGTGTAGGGTGACTGACTATAGCCGTGTTCACACGGGAAAATTATAAATCGATTTAGACAAGGCGAATACTAGGAATCGAATTAGCGGCCCGTTCACACGGGCAGTACTTGGGCCGGAAATCGATATCTGCGCATGAGCAAGTCCAGTCTGACCAGCGCCAGTTTTCGGTTAGGCGACGTCACCATGAGAGAGTGGGTTCGACCTAGATATGTATGTACTGAATCGTATTGGTTTGGAATGGTCAAAACTTCTGCTGGGCAGTGAAACCCTAAAAATAAATGATGAAAAAAATATCTGTGCCCAGCTAGCGGTTTCAGAGACTAAATTATATAATATGCGCGTTTGATCGACCGGAAAGTGTGACCTCTTTAATCCGCCTCAGTGCATCCACATGGGCAAAATAAATCGATTCACAGAAATCGACTCACGTAATTGACCTCCACAATTGGTTTACAGTCTTGGGATCACAGAAATTGATTCAGCCCTAATTCGACTCAGACGCCCGTTCACACGCGAAATGGGCGTCGAACTAGGCAATTCGATTTCTACGAATCGATTTACATTGCCCCTGTGAACACGGCTTATGTCTCGCATAGACTAGTTCGTAATTCCAGCGGCGGGGTGCATTGTGGGTTGCATCAAAGATAAACAAACCCGTGTGTAACGTGTAAGTCAAGAACGTCCGTACAGCTCGGTGGCTAGTTAACAAGTGAGTTTATTTATAGAACGGAGATCCCGCTGCTATGCCTCACCGGGCACACGGGTGGCGGTACACATACGCACACATATATATATATGACATCTCCCTTTCAGAATGAGGAACCAATTCCTTTGCTTATTCTGCATCACTGTAATACATTTTATCAAGGGGTTCGTTTATGCTTTTATAACAACCATCATAACAATAACAATAACAATAACAATAGCATATATGTATGACATCACCCTTTCAGAATGAGGAACCAATTCCTTTGCTTATTCTGCATCACTGTAATGCATTTTATCAAGGGGTTTGTTTATGCTTTTTATAACAACAATCATAACAATAACAATAACAATAATAATAACAATAACAACAACAATCTGAATATGCTGTTTGTACTAACAATCATAACAATAACAATAACAATAATAATAATAATAATATGAACAATCTGAATATACAGGTTATGCGATATAATATGGTAACGGAGGATGTTTACATCTTTGCTTTCTTGATTTGGCCTGGCTTGACAAGTCCTGTTTGTTAACCAGTTGTTATAGAAATCTGGTATCACTTTCAACCACGCTACCACTATACGACATCCAGTCATCTAGTCTCTACTCATCACTCCGTCGCTTTTCATTACAAGACATTCGTATCTTAATTCTGCTTTTCTACAAATCTAGTCTGATAACTGGTTTTATGATTCGTCCGAAACTGGACATTCTTACAGGTGTGGCTTGTGTCTCCTGGTCGTTATTTTCTTCGGCTTGTGGTGTGTCAACGTGTGGTGTCTGTGGTTGTATTTCAGGTGCCTGCGGTGTTGCGTTTGGTGCCATTTCCGTTACATACTCCTCTTTGGGAATTTTGAATATCTGTGTTCTGTTTCTGATAATTTGACGGTGGTTAGAATTTCTTACTTGGTATTCCCTTCCAGTAGGGCCTTGTACTTTCGTGATAATACCGGGAGCCCACTGCCTGTTGTGATTTTGGTATCGAACTCGATCGCCCTGTCTGAGTGGTCTGTGTGTTGTCCCGGCTCTTTGGTTGTGGTAGTACCGCTGCGTCTGCTGTGTTTGTTGTATCTCTTTTGATTTGTTCTTTTCGGTGTGTGGTTTCAGATTTGTGTGATGTATGGGCATCCTCGATCTCAACCGCCGACTCATTAGAAGTTGTGCCGGAGAAGCATTTAATACCGGTGTGGCAGTAAATCGCAAACCCCTGGAAATTGCACACCCCGGGGTTTGCGATTTACTAGGAAATCACAAACCCCCCCTGGAAATTACAAACCCCCTCATGCTTTGTAGCATTTATCACCACAAGCAGGGCAGCTATAGGCCTATGTTTGATTTTGAACTTCTACCAGATCTGGGGGATAACATGGATTCAAGGAGGATCAAGATGGATTAATTGATTAGTTTTGATGTCATGCTGCCACAGCAAAGGCCTTTTTCACTGCTATTGATTACTCACAAGAAGGATAAGGGACCAGATCAATTTTTGTCAAAGATACTAAACTACAACATTAAGAAAAGCCAGCACAACTTCTTTAAACACTTTGAACTAACAAATATCCAATTCCCGATAAAACTGTCAGTCACTTTGCACATAGTTAGGATGCACATACATAGGCTGCCACATTTATTTTCATATAAGGGAGATCCCTCACGAGATGGATTAATTGATTATTTTTAATTTCATGCCTCTCACAGCAAGGGCCATTATTCACTGCGCACAAGAAGGCTACGAAACCAGGTCAATTTGTTGTCAAAGATACTAGACTACATCAATAAGAAAAGCCAGAACAACTATCTGTATCATTAACATGGGGGGTTTGCGATCTCCAGTGGGGATATGTGATTTCCTAGGAAGTTGCAAACCCCCCATGCCCATATATGGCATGGGGGTTTGCGATTTCCTAGGAAATCACAAGTGGGGGTTTGCGATTTACAGGGTTTGCGATTTCCTGCTACACCGGCAGTGGTGTGTTGCGATAATTTAATAGAGCTAGTTCTAAGTCTACTTTGTCCCATTTGCACTTTCTGATCATGTTTTTAATCGTCTGTACGAAACGCTCTATTTGTCCATTGCTTTTTGGAAACTGTGGGCTCGAATAAATGGGATTAAATGCATAGTGTTGCGCAAATCTGGTGTATTCTAAGCTGCGGTATTGCGGGCCATTGTCGGAGACGACAAATTTTGGTATCCCATGTCGTGCAAAATTATCTTTTAACGCTTTAATTACGCTGGTGGATGTAATGTCATCTAGGAGTGTTACCTCGGGATATTTTGAGTAATAGTCTACCGTTATTATGTAATATTGGTTGTCTATTTCAAAGAGGTCTGTTCCTATTTTTTCATATGGCGTGCATGGGATGTGGTGACTTACCATCGGCTCGGTGTGTTGCTGTTTCCTATGAATTTGGCAAGTAGTGCACCTTTCTATGCGATTGGTTATCTGTGCATCTATGTGGGGCCAAAAAACTGTGTCACGTGCAAGTTGTTTGGTTTTTGTGATTCCCAGGTGTGTTTCGTGTAGGATTTCTATCACCTTATCTCGGAGTTTATGTGGGATCAGCAACCTGTTGCCTTTCATGACCATGTCATTTTCTATCGTTAGGTCATCTTTGTGTGTGTTGTATGGTTGAATGTTTTGTGGTAGCAATTTGCTGGGAGTGTGCCAGCTGTTTTTTATATGTTGTTTCAGCTGGATGAGTGTGTCATCTGTTTTGTACTCCTCTTTTATCTCGATCATGATATCTGATGTAGCGTCGATCGCGGCCACGCTCAGGGTGTCATCATATAGGTTTCGGGGTTCCAGCGTGTCGCTGTGTGCCCTGGATAGTGCATCTGCAAAGAATAATTTGGATCCTTTTATATGGGTTAGTGATATGTTGTAGTTTTGTAGGCGCATGCGCATACGCTGCATGCGCGCTGAGAGCTTATGGATGGGTTTATCTATTATGGCTATCAATGGTTTGTGATCTGTTTCTATCTGCACATGTTTACCATATATGTAATTGTGAAATCGTTGGCAACCAAAACAGATAGCCAGTAGTTCTTTTTCAATTGTGGCGTAGCTACCGGTTTTCCATCTTGAATGAGTACAGCCCCTAGCCCTGACTGGCAAGCGTCTACTTGTATGGTAATGGGTTTCTTTACGTTATAATATGTTAATACTGGAGCTTCTTTTAATTTCTGTTTTAATGCTTCGAACGCCCTCTCTTGTTCAGTTTGCCAATGCCACGCAACGTTTTTGGTTAGCAGTGTTCGGAGTGGCTTAGCAATTTCCGACATGTTCGGGATGAACTTATGAACATACCCAACCATGCCAAGAAACTGCTGCACCGCTGCTTTGTCGCGTGGCGTAGGCATGTCAACGATAGCTTGTACCCTAGAGGGATCAGGTTTGACACCTTCTTGTGTCAATATGTGGCCCACGTATCCTACCTGATTTTGATATATTTTGCTTTTATCTGAGTTTAGCTTCAAATTGACTGTCCTGGCGCGTTCTAATACGGCCTCTAACCTGTCATCATGTTCTTTTTTTGTTGACCCTTATATGAGAATGTCGTCTGTCACAATTCCGATGCCTGGGAGATCCCCCAGGATGCGCTGCATTTCTTCGATGAAGATATCCCCGGCTGTCTTTATACCAAAAGGCAGCCGAGTATATCTATATCGCCCCCACGGGGTATTGAATGTGCAAAGCCGTGAGCTGTTCGCATCCAGTTGGATCTGCCAGTATCCTGACTGTGCGTCTAATACAGAGAAATACTGGGCATCGGCAGTGTTAGCAATGATTTCATCGATCGTCTTTGTGTGATATGCCCCACGAAGGATCGCCTTGTTCAGCTTAGTGGGGTCGAGGCAAATGCGTATTTTATTTGGTTTGCGAACAATCGTTATCGAATTTACCCATTCCGTCGGCTCGTTTTTTTCTACTATTACCCCCAGTTCCAACATTCTTTTTATTTCATCATGTACTTGACTTTGTATAGCATACGGTATACGTCTGGGGGGATCGACTACAGGCACTACCTCGGGGTCAGTATGTATAATAGCGTTTGTTTTGATTAACCCTAACCCATTGAACACATCGTCATATTGCCTCACCAAGTCTTCTGCGCGTGTGCTGAGACAACCGGCTGCGGGTGAATGTTCGATCAGTTCATCTATCCTGGCGATAATCCGTAGCTGTACACAGGCTTTTTTTCCCAGGATAGCGTGGCCCTGACGCACCACCTGGAACTTGATCGGCTGGCCCTTGACGTCCATGATCGCTTCCCCATCGGGGACTATCTTATGCCCCGAGTATGTCACCAGGCGACATTTGGATTTTGTCAAAGTCATTCCGGGTAAGCGATCGAACGCCCTGCGCGGGATGAGGTTCGCTTCGGATCCTGAATCCACCTTGAATCGTACGTCTCGGCCTGCGATGCACAGATCCACATGCCACAGTCCAGGTTGATCGTCGCTGAAGATCGCGCCCGTGAATAGGTCCGCTTCTAAGCTGTCCACGTTCGTCTTGTTGATGTTTATGCCTGTAGCCCCGCTCGCTTCCATGTCATGGCCGGGTATGTCCGTCTATCTTCCGACATGAACTGCAAGTTTTCCCTTTGGCTGGGCATGCACCTCTTCGGTGATTGAATCCACAGTTCCCGCATATCATACGGCTCGTGTCATTGTTGTTGCTGCTTTGGGTTCTCCAAGATTGCGCTGTCGGTCCTCGTGTCACAGGTGCACCGGTCGTTCTTGTCATGAAGTCTACTTCTTTTGTTAGGTCTTTACTGTGTTGGCTTTCTAGCTGGTCAGCCTTGAATTCACTCAACTGGCAAATTTCTATACATTTTTGAAGAGTCAAGTCAGCCGTTTGCAGTAACTTGTTTCTTAGCTCGATACCGCTCACACCTGCTACTATGCGGTCACGCAGTAGTGACTCCTCTGTGGGCCCATACTCGCAATCGGTTACGCGGTCCCGCAGTGCAGTGATATAGGTGTTAATGTCTTCAGTAGTTTGATTGTGCGTATTGAAACGGTATCGAGTAATAATTAAATTTGCCCTGCCAGTGCAATGCTCCTTGAATACCTTTATCAGCGGCTCAATTCGGTCTTCCTCGTCAGATTGTAAGTGCAGGTTTGCGTGCACCCTTTGGGCCTCCTCACCGGCCACATGTAGGAAGACACAGCATTGAACGTCCTCTGCTTTCTCTTTCACACCTGCAGCAGTTGCATAAATCTTATACGCTCGGTACCACTTTTTCCAGTTTGTTGCTGCATTATTATCCAAAATGAGAGGACCAGGCGGTTTTAGTCCTGTTAGCGGCATCTTGGTAGCTCATCTGACCACAATTTATCCATGTAACGTGTAAGTCATAGAACGTACGCACAGGCTTGGTGGCTAGTTAACAAGTGAGTTTATTTATAGAACGGAGATCCCGCTGCTATGCCTCACCGGGCACACGGGTGGCGGTACACATACGTACACATATATATATATATATGACACATGGCACATGCTAATACACTGGGTGCAGCTATGAAATGTGATAGTTTCAGCTCATCTCAGCTCTTGTTTGAAACGTTTGTTTGTTTGTTGTTGTTGTTTTACGTCCTAGCAACATCTAAGGTCATATCAGGACGGGTACCGACTTGTGACAGTGCACAATCATAGTGACTTTATAGTGCTGTCCCACTGGGAAACCAGGCCGCCAGCACCATGACCTGGTCTCCCACTCAGTCACATTATCCTGACACTGAGCACACCAGTCCTTGCCCTGTCCTAATAATGCTGAGCACCTGGCTAGGAAGCGACAAGTATCAATTTTTAAATCATTGGTTTGACTCGACCAGGGTTCGAACCCGCGACCCCACGATCTACCTAAAGGGGCTTATCACGTTGGCGTCGGTTCCCAGGAAAGGGGAAGCAGAGAGTGCCCGGTTACAGGGGGGGGGGGGGCCTGCTGAGAATAAGGGGTGTTGGGAACCGAGAAGGTGTCCAGAAGGAACACAGAAACATTAGGGACTATTCTTTTTTTATATTCACATAATCACTTATATAATATAGCACATTATAAATTAAGATGTTCATCTTTTATCCCGCAATTTACATCAATCTAATCAGCACATCTCATACCATCTGTATTTAGATTTAGACAAATCTGATCATTCAGACTGGTGTTAGAACTTTATCCAGAGTCAGTTTTACTTATTTTATTCATGTTTTTATTTATATCCTATGGTTAATAAAATCTGTAGAGCTAGGCAATGGGGAAGGTTAATCAGACATTAATTACATATTTCTTTGAAACAAGTTTGTGTTGACACATTTGACATTTTACTACTTAGAATAAGAATTAAAAATGGTGATTAAACATCAGCCTGTAAAGTGACTTGATTGTTTTGTGGGGAATTGTATGTTTCTTAGCTCAAAATGCTCAATTATGGATAGTTGTGTCTTAAATACTTAATAATTAATTCATTATATTATTATATTCCATTCGGGCATCCCTGTTTATGCCAAATTGTTGTGTATTTCTATTAATTTAGAATAGAATTGACATTTTGCACTGCACGTATCAGCAAATTCAATGGCCGGGTGCCTTTGTTTTGCTCTCGACGCAGTTTTCGGGCTCATGCGCAATCGGAATTACGAACTAGTCTATTGTACTGCAACTACCGACCTCACAAATACACTCTTTTTTTCTGTATTTATGCTGCCCATAAAGGTTAAGTCTAATGACTTGTTTTCGCCGCTAGACAGTAATAGTCTCGTGACTCACCTTCTTTTTATCACTTTCAGTTGTTGTGTAGCTAAGTACTGCATTCATTCTTTATGCACACAAATACAGTGATACACACACGTACACAGATATACACGAGCAGTCATATTGAAGCAGTGTTTAGACTTATGGTGCAGTCACACTACGACGCTTCTCGCTGGCGACGTGTGGTGTTTTTGGGCGAAAATGGGTGAAATATCGAGACACGCTGGGGGGCGCGTTATGCGCGCGTCTGTACATGTCGGTACACTATCCTTGACGTTGATGGTCGGCGGACAACGTCGGCGCGCGTTGCCAGTCACCCAAGGTTTTAAGCGTGTCAAAAAAAAAACAACGACCGGCAGCGCGTGCAAATATATGGGTAAGGACGTTAGGCGCGCGTCACGATGCGTTGGACGCGCCGGAATAACGTTATGGGAACGCTAGGAAGACGGCGCACGCGCGGGAGGGTCGTTGCTCACACGTTGCGGCAAACTGGGGTGTTTTTGTTTTACGCCCTAGCAACATTTAAGGTTAGATGAAGACGTCGCGCCAAACTATTTTTTTTTCCCCCCAATGCGTCGACACACGTTGGCCGCGCGCGCATAATGCGCCGCACAGACGCTGATCTTTTTGCCCAAACCGCCGAAAAGTTGGACGTTTCTCGACGCGCAAGATTTTATTTTCAACGCTGACGGGTTGCCGGGAGAAGCGTCGTAGTGTGACTGCACCATA
>JASIRB010002656.1:23864-63664 GCA_030323885.1 Branchipolynoe longqiensis | reverse complement strand
AGGTGGGGTAAGCTGGTGGGGTAAGGTCGGGTAAACTGGGGGTTTGTGTGTGCGTCTTAATGAGTCTCTATGTGGAAGTAGACACCTGCCTTAGCTCAGGCCCAGCCCGCAAGCCAGCAGTAGCTCACTCCCCCTCTCTGATACCAGCCGAGACATTTATCCACAACTCAATCGGGCGTGTCTAATTAAAAGCAGAGCAGGCTCCGGAATCCAACCAATTATAAAGTGGAGTCCAATTAAAGTTTCCAAGTTGGGGTTTTACGCCCGTCCATAATTGTGTAACTGTAGCCGAATGAATGCTCCATGCGCCTGTCTGAAGTGACCATTCTGACCCGGCCTCATTCCGTAATGCTGTCCACGCGTATACTGACACATGTACGGACATCCACACCGGCAATTGTGATGTATGTGGGTTACTTCCATATTGTATGTGTCGCTTTGTTTACGTTTACATTTGCTGGATAATTGGATTCATCTCTGCTGAGACGTGGAGTTAATTGCGCCTTCTCCGATGAAGGACCGACTCGTCCTGTAATGATAGGTTCATGTGCGGTACTCAGAATGGTCATCGCACTGTTTAAACTGATTAATCAACAGTTCTAACCAGAACTTGAGGTCCTAAGGATTAGGTCCAAGGATTGTGTGTGGAAAGCAGGCAAAGCCCATCCAATTCTAATTGTACAACGTATTCTTATTGGTCACTCACATGAACCAGTCATGTGCCCCTCACACTAACCAGTCACGTGCCCCCTCACACTAACCAGTCATGTGCCTCTCACACTAACCAGTCACGTGCCTCTCACTAACCAGTCACGTGCCCCTCACACAAACCAGTCACGTGCTGCTCACACTAACCACTCACATGCCTCTCACACTAACCAGTCATGTGCCCCTCACACTAACCAGTCAGGTGCTTCTCACACGAACCAGTCACATGCCCCCTCACATGAACCAGTCACATGCCCCTCACACTAACCAGTCATGTGCCTCTCACACTAACCAGTCACATGCCTCTCACGCTAACCAGTCACATGCCCCTCACACTAACCAGTCACATGCCTCTCACACTAACCAGTCACATGCCCCTCACACTAACCAGTCATGTACCTCTCACACTAACCAGCCACGTGCCTCTCACACTAAACAGTCACATACCCCCTCACACAAACCAGTCAAGTGCCCCTCACATTAAGCAGCCACATGCCCCCTCAGACGAACCAGTCATGTGCACCTCACACTAACCAGTCATGTGCCTCTCACACTAACCAGTCACGTGCCTCTCACACTAACCAGTCACGTGCCCCCTCACACTGACCAGTCAGGTGCCACCTCACACTAACCGGTCATGCACCCTCTCACACTAACCAGTCACGTGCCCCCTCACACAAACCAGTCACAACTCCCCTCACACTACTAACCAGTCATGTGCCTCCTCACAATAACCAGTCATGTGCCCCCTCACAATAACCAGTCACGTGCCCCCTCACACTAACCAGTCCGGTGCCCCATCACACAAACCAGTCACGTGCCCCTCACCCTAACCAGTCAGGTGCCCCCTCGCAGTAATCAGTCAGGTGCCCTCTCACACTAACCAGTCACGTGCCCTCTCACACGAACCAGTCACATGCCCCTGCCACTAACCAGTCGGGTACCACTCACATTAACCAGTCAGATGCCCCCTCACTCTAACCAGTCACGTGCTCCTCACACGAACCAGTCATGTGCCCCTCAGACTAACGAGTCATGTGCCCTCTCACAGTAGCCAGTCATGTGCCCCTCACACTAACCAGTCACTTGCCCTCTCACACTGCAAACCAGTCATGAGCCCCTCACACTAACCAGTCATGTGCCCCCTCACAATAACCAGTCACGTGCCCCCTCACACTAACCAGTCACTTGCCCTCTCACACTGCCAACCAGTCACGAGCCCCCTCACCACTAACCTGTCAGGTGCCCCTCATCACTAACCCCCAAAAAAAAGGGGTGTTTTTTTTTCAAATGCCCTCTCACACTAACCAGTCACGTTCCCCTCACACTAACCAGTCACTTGCCCTCTCACACTGCCAACCAGTCACGAGCCCCCTCACACTAACCAGTCACATTCCCCCTCACACTAACCAGTCACTTGCCCTCTCACACTGCCAACCAGTCATGTGCCCCCTCACAATAACCAATCACATGCCCCCTCACACTATTCTTTTTGGTCAGGTGCAATGCTTTCAGATGCAATGCTTTGGCCACTCACACGAACCAGGCATGTGCCCCTCACACTAACCAGTCACATGCCTCTCACACTAACCAGTCACTTCCCCCTCACACTAACCAGTCACGTGTCCCTCACACTAACCAGTCATGTGCCCCTCACACTAACCAGTCACGTGCCTCTCACACTAAACAGTCACGTGCCCCTCACACTAACCAGTCATGTGCCTCAAACACTAACCAGTCACGTGCCCCTCACACTAACCAGTCACGTGCCTCTCACACGAACCAGTCACGTGCCTCTCACACTAACCAGTCGCATGCCCCCTCACACTAACCAGACATTCAGTGTATAGGATTGTAAGTGCCTGGCTTGTGCAAGCTCTGTAGAGGCCAGTAAGTATCCGGCCTGTGCAGACTGTGTATAGGAGGGTAAGTGCCCCGCCTGTGCAGACTGTGTATAGGCGGGTAAGTACCCGACCTGTGCAGGGTGTGTCAAGGCTGGTAAGTACAGTTATAAATAAAGACCGAAATCTAAAACATAATTTAACATCCGGAATCAAGCAACCACTAAACCTAAAGGTAAAACAAAAAATATATAAATGTTAGAAGAAATTGAATGCAGGCTAGGGAGGGGCACGCATTTCGCTCACCTAAACTGCGGGAGTGCATCCAATAAAATAGACACAATAAAAATACACCTAAAAAATGAAAATCATGATGTATTAACACTATCAGAAACATGGTTCACTGATAGACATCAAGACAACACCCTCAACATAGAAGGATATAGGCTTATAGTACGTAATGACAGACAGCAAATCAACATAATGAACCAAACAAAAAAAGGTGGAGGTGTTGCCATTTACTGCAAAACATAAAGAAATCTAGACACTGAGGCCCTAAAAACAGCAAACTTTTCAAATGAGCAAATGGAGCTGCTGTGGTGCCTAATACAAAATGAGAAGCAGGCTAACATAGCATTAGCAAGTCTCTACAGGCCACCATCGGGAGACATAGAAACATTCCTTGAAACTCTAGATAATAGCATAAACACATTGCGAAAATTAACAAATGCAGAAATCTTTGTACTCCCGGACTTCAATATGAATTACGACAGCAACGACAAAACTAAATTAATGCTACAAACCACTCTTAAAATCCTAGGGCTCCAACAGTTCATTACAGAGAACACAAGACCAAGCAACAATAACTCAACAATTGATCTAAAACTAACCAACTCAAACCATGCCACAAAATGGGATACTAGAAGCTGGGATATAAGTGACCATGAGCATATATGTAACCAGAAAAAAAACTCAAAAACACAAACCAATATGAGTACAAAATGGGCAGATCCCTAAAAAACTGTACTCAGAAGAAACACTAAAAAACCATCTACATGAAAACATAAACAGCCTCACAGAAAACAGAGATGATGCTGATGTCAACTGGAGCAACATCATCACAGAAATAAAAAAATCATCACATGAGATGTGTCCCATAAAGAAACTAAAAATACAAAGAAATCAAGACCCATGGGTAGACAGTGAACTACTGACACATCTCAACAAAGCGAAAACTAGACAACAAAGCTAAACATACAAAAGACCCAGAGGATAAAAGGGCCTATAATACTGCCAGGAACAACTCCCTCAAAGCAGTAAAGACAGCAAAAAAGAAGTATATAATAAAACAAGAAGACAACTGGGGAAGCAACACAAACAAGTTTTGGACAAATGTAAACCTGTTATTCCCCCAAAATAACACAGCGGAACGCATAAGCTTCCGGGATAGTGAAGGAAATGCACACACAAATAGTGATGCGGCAAATAAACTTAACACACACTTTGCCACTGTGGGCCAAAGACTATCAAAACAATTAACAAGAAACTGGGAAAACAAATCAGAAAATATCCATGATGAAATCCCCAACTGCAAAACCGACCGAAAAGAATTAACAAAACTAATAAATTACGTACAATCAAATAAACCAAGTGGAATAGCTAGAATCCCCACCAAAATACTAAAAGAGGCACTCCAAGCCATCCCAAGTACCATGGTGGGTATGTTCAACATATCCTTTGAAGAGGGGCACTTTATCACAAGATTAAAGATGGCAACCATCACCCCCATCTACAAAAGTGGTGACAGGCAAAACATGGAAAATTACAGACCAATATCAATTCTACAAACACCAGGCAAGCTAATTGAAAAAATATTTCACAGGTACATAAATGAGCACCTGGAACAAAACAATATACTAAACAAAGGAAAGACAAGGAGGTTTCAGGAAATTACACTCCACATCAAACAATAGCAAACCTAACAAGTGACGTACTGGCATCAATGAACCAAAAGAAATTAGTTGGGGCAGCTTGCATTGACTTTAGCAAAGCTTTTGACACAGTAGAACACAACATACTACTAAAAAGATTAAACAACATGGGCATCAAATCCAAATCAATAAACTAGATACAATGCTACCTAAATAAAAGATAACAAAAGTGAATGGTACACTCTCAGAGCAGCAAACTGTCACATGTGGTGTACCCCAAGGATCAGTCCTGGGACCACTACTTTTCATACTATACATAAACGACATAGAAGAATGGCTAGAGGCAGAATGTCTCCAACTATATGCAGATGACACTGTCATATATGCAGAAGGAAGTACAGTAGAGGAAGTGAAAACCAAGCTAGACAACCTCTTGCTGAAGCTAGACAACTGGTGTGAGTCCAATAAAATTACCATCAACGCAAACAAATCTAAAACAGTACTTTTCTCACATAAAACAGTACCAGAAAGAAACCTACACTGCAAGCTAGGAAACAAAACCTTGGAAAATGTAACTCACTATAAATACCTAGGCCTAGAGCTAGACAACCAGCTAACCTACAATCTGTGTTTAACACAAATCATCCAAAAAATAAACCACAAACTGTGGCTATTTTCTAAACTAAGAACCTATATGACACAAGATAACACATACAAGACATATCTGTACAAAATAAAACCAGGAAACCTCAAC
Organism: Branchipolynoe longqiensis; assembly: GCA_030323885.1. Taxonomy (NCBI): domain Eukaryota; kingdom Metazoa; phylum Annelida; class Polychaeta; order Phyllodocida; family Polynoidae; genus Branchipolynoe; species Branchipolynoe longqiensis. The sequence continues at coordinate 58,430 of JASIRB010002656.1, read as the reverse complement.
TAAGCTGCACCACAAGGGGGCATGTGATATGTCATGGCCCACCAGCTGGACAGCCCATGACGGGAAACCCGGAAATATAAAAACCAGATAACCCAACCACCTATTACATACAAGCCTATAACATGTAAATCGAGTAGGCTAGAATAGAATTAAGTAGGAAAAAAAATTGACAAACTTTTCCCAAGTATGCGGGTACCTGCAGGATCGTGACAGAATAGTGCAGGATATTGACGAGCACCTGCAGGATATTGACGAGCAGCTGCAGAATAGTTACAGAATAGTGACGGGTACCTGCAGGATAGCGAATAAGGACCTGCAGGATAATGATGGGCACCTACAGGATAGTGACAGAATAGTGATGGGTACTTGCAGGATAGTGATGAGCACCTGCAGGATATTGACGAGCACCTGCAGGATAGTGACAGTTACCTACACGATCGTGACAGGATAGTGACGGATACCTGCAGGATAGTGACGAGCACCTGCAGGATATTTACGAGCACCTGCAGGATAGTGACAGAATAGTGATGGGTACATGGAGGATCGTGACAGGATAGTGACGGGTACCTGCAGGAGAGTGACGAGCACCTGCAGGATATTGAAGAGCAGCTGCAGGATAGTGACAGAATAGTGCCGGGTACCTGCAGGATAGTGATGAGCACCTACAGGATAGTGACGGACACCTGCAGGATAGTGAGGATGACAAAGCCATTCACAGTCTCCAAAGGCTTCCACCCAAAGTGGGTGTGGCGGAGTGCAGTGCACGGATGCTGTCACCAGGGCCCGTATGCATGGAGCGGTGTTAGCGAGCCAAACCACGGTTAGGGCGGGATTTCTGGTTTAGCTCCGAAAAGTCGCTATGCATGGAGCAGTGTTAGGCCTAACACCACGAGTTTAAAGTTGGATATCCTAACCCCAGCCCATAGCAGGTTTACAGCGGTGTTAGTGTTAGGTTAGTGTCAGGATGGAGCCCAAATCTATTCAATGCTATCATATTTAACAGAATTAAATACGCAATAAGTGAAATTTAATCAAATTAACCCTAAAAACGAAGTGCTATTAACACTGCCGCCGCATTGGCGGTGATATTAAGATTGTCGAATTGACGAATCTAAAGTAAACAAATCGCCGCCGCCGCATCGACGTCACTATCCATACTGTCGTCGCCGCCTCATCGGCGGCAATATATTAAGCCCAAATCTATTCAATGCTATCATATTTAACAGAATTAAATACGCAATAAGTGAAATTTCATCTGATTAACCCTAAAAACGAAGCGATATTAATGCTGCCGCCGCATTGGCGGTGATATTAACAGTGTCGAATCGACGAATGCAAGCAACCCCTGCCGCCGCCTCAGTAACAAGCGCGCTGGTTCCCGGTGGGTAGAGAAGGCAATATATTAGGCCCAACCAAGTGCTCACCGGCAACAGGCTCAGATAAATTTCCATAATAGCTAACACTCACCGTTTAAGCACCCATGCATACGGCGTGAGATAGTTCTCGACGTCGCCGATAGCCGCTTGTAGCTACCCTGTGTTTGACGGTTAACACCACACGTCGCTAACATTGCTCCATGCATATCGGCCCAGGTGTCTCCACCTGCAGCTATCAGTCAACACAGTTCACTTCCAACACTCCTAAATAACATCATATTCCGTAAACCTGACAGTCAATAGTTGTGACACGTGAAGCCCCGGATGTCTTGGCGACACACGATGCAGCCTTCAGACGACCACGTGGTCGGTAAGGGTGCCACTTATCGCAGGTCGTCACTTACCCAGGGTCAGTCTCCAAGCATCAGGCATGAAGTATGCAGCTACCAGTAACAGGGGTCACTAAATTTGGTCATGTCGCTACAAAGGGGGCTTTTATGTGGCCACAATAGGCTTCATTCCGTCAACATGGCAGAATATTATAAATATCGTGGCTGGCAGCTTAACTAAAGAAATCAGTGTATTGAACACGGTTAGTATCAGCACTATCCTGAACATGGCTAGTATCAGCACTATCCTGAACACGGTTAGTATCAGCACTTTCCGGAACACGGTTGGATACAAGAGCTGTCTGTAAATGCAATTTCATGAAGCTGCGCGTTAAGCATTGTACATTATAGTAACTAGGCAGACTAAGGCAGGTGCTTGCTCCTCTTTGTGAAGCTTGAAATGTGCATGGACTTAATGAAGTTCCTCATACAGTGGGTGATGTGCATGGACTTAATGAAGTTCCTCGTACAGTGGGTGATGTGCATGGACTTAATGAAGATCCTCATACAGTGGGTGATGTGCATGGACTTAATGGACTTAATGAAGGTCCTCGTACAGTGGGTGATGTGCATGGACTTAATGAAGATCCCTCATACAGGTGGGGAGGTGATGTGCATGGGACTAATGAAGTTCTCATACGTGGGTGATGTGCCTTGGACTTAATGAAGTTTCCTGTACAGTGGGTGATGTGCAGGACTTAATGAAGTTCCCTCATCATCAGATGAAAAAGAGAAATACAATCCTTCCGCTTTCCGTGATGCCATTGTGCAGGGACTTAATGAAGCTGGCTCGTACAGTGGGTGATGTGCATGGACTTAATGAAGTTCCTCATACAGTGGGTGATGTGCATGGACTTAATGAAGTTCCTCGTACAGTGGGTAATGTGCATGGATTTAATGAAGTTCCTCGTACAGTGGGTAATGTGCATGGACTTAATGAAGTTCCTCGTACAGTGGGTGATGTGCATGGACTTAATGAAGTTCCTCGTACAGTGGGTGATGTGCATGGATTTAATGAAGTTCCTCGTACAGTGGGTGATGTGCATGGACTTAATGAAGTTCCTCATACAGTGGGTGATGTGCATGGATTTAATGAAGTTCCTCGTACAGTGGGTGATGTGCATGGACTTAATGAAGTTCCTCGTACAGTGGGTGATGTGCATGGACTTAATGAAGTTCCTCATACAGTGGGTGATGTGCATGGACTTAATTGAAGTTCCTCGTACAGTTGGGTAATGTGCATGGATTTAATGAAGTTCCTCGTTCAGTGGGTAATGTGCATGGACTTAATGAAGTTCCTCGTACAGGGGTGATGTGATGGACTTAATGAAGTTCCTCGTACAGTGGGTGATGGCATGGGACTTAATGAAATTCCTCGTGCAGTGGGTGATGTGCATGGACTTAATGAAGGTTCCTCGTACAGGGGGTGATGTGCATGGACTTAATGAAGTTCCTCGTACAGTGGGTGATGTGCATGGACTTAATGAAGTTCCTCGTACAGTGGGTGATGTGCATGGACTTAATGAAGATCCTCATACAGTGGGTGATGTGCATGGACTTAATGAAATTCCTCCTACAGTGGGTGATGTGCATGGACTTAATGAAGTTCCTCGTATTGTGGGTGATGTGCACTGAAATAAAGTGGGATTGTCTTATTTTATGTGCATTCAGTCTAAATATGAATGTAAATTTGTGAGTGTTTTCAATCTTGAAATGGGGAGTGTACTTCTATTGGGTAGCATGCTTCTATTGGGACATATACTGTATATATGTGTGGGAAGCAGACAGAAGGCACGAACAAAACCGCCCCCTTCCCTTAACCGAGGAGACTGAGACGGGTGGATCACGCCTAAGGCTAAACTCGACGAGGATTCCGCAGCCCGCCTAAGTTAACACAAGGCTATGGGCGCCTGGGAGATTAATTAACCGCAATCCGATACAGCATGCAGGACTGCGTACAAGATTGGTGCCGCACCACACTCTGCCTACATAATCCCCGCCCTCCCACTAGTCCCCGCCCCTCCAAGCAGTCCCCGCCCTCCCACTAGTCCCCACCCCTCCCACTAATGCCCACCCCTCTCACTAGTCCCCGCCCACCCACTAGTCCCCGCCCCTCCCACTAGTCCCCGCCTCTCCCACTAATGCCCGCCCCTCTCACTAGTCCCCGCCCTCCCACTAGTCCCTGCCCCTCCACTAGTCCCCACCCCTCCCACTTGTATTCGCCCCCACTAATCCCCGCCCTCCCACTAGTCCCCGCCCTCCCACTAGTCCCCGGGCCCCCCATTCCCGCTAGTCCCCGTCCCTCCCACTAGTCCCTGCGCCCTCCCACTAGTCCCTGCCCCTCCACTAGTCCCTCACCCCTCCCACTTGTCCCCTTCGCCCCCACTAATCCCCGCCCTCCACTATCCCCACCCTCCCACTGCCCCGCCCCTCCGGCTATTCCCGTCCCTCCATAGTCCCTGTCCCCTCCCACTAGTCCCTGGCCCATAACATAGTCACCGCCCCTCCCACTAGTTCCCGCCCCTCCTACTACCCCATGCCCTCCCACTAGTCCCTGCCCCTCCACTAGTCCCAGCCCCTCCCACTAGTCCCCGCCATCTCACTAGTCCCATGGATACAGTAAGGGGTAGGGGAGGCATGGATACACTCAGTAAGGTGCAGGGAGCCATGGCTACACTCAGTGAGGTGTCGGGGAGGCATGGATACACTCAGTGAGGTGTAGTTGAGGCATGGATACATTCAGTGAGGTGTAGGGAGGCATGGATACACTCAGTGAGGTGTAGGGAGGCATGGATACACTCAGTGAGGTGTAGGGAGGCATGGATACACTCAGTGAGGTGTAGGGAAGGCATGGATACACTCAGTGAGGTGTAGTTGAGGCATGGATACACTTAGTGAGGTGTAGGGAGGCATGGATACACTTAGTGAGGTGTAGGGAGGCATGGATATACTCAGTGAGGTGTAGGGAGGCATGGATACACTCAGTGAGGTGTAGTTGAGGCATGGATACACTTAGTGAGGTGTAGGTGAGGCATGGATACACTCAGTGAGGTGTAGGGGAGGCATGGATACACTCAGTGAGGTGTAGTTGAGGCATGGATACACTTAGTGAGGTGTACGTGAGGCATGGATACACTCAGTGAGGTGTAGGGAGGCATGGATATACTCAGTGAGGTGTAGGGAAGGCATGGATACACTCAGTAAGGTGTAGGGAGGCAGGATGCGGTCAGTGAGGTGTAGTTTGTCATGTATGTAGGTCAACCGGGACATGCGGAGAACCAGCTACGACTGGAATGTAACCAAGGACAATGGATGGTAAACAAAAGTCAGTCATGAACTAGAACTCAAGGTGTCGACTTTTATCTTACATGGTGTCAGATGTGGCTTACCTGACAAGTAATATGGCATTATCCGGATTGAAACCCCCATTGCCATGAGACTTGGAAGGTAACCCGACACCTCACTGAGTGTAGCCATGGCTCCCTGCACCTATGGATTCATTCATATCGGATTTATGCGATAGCAGCAGGAGTGGCTGCGAAATCAGAAAAAGTACAATGTTGTGTATTTCTCCACATCGCAGGAACGGAGGCACAGCAAATCCACAGGACACTCAGCATAGATGTGGCTGGCCGAGACAAAATTACAGTGTTAATAGAGGCGTTTAGAGTTTATTGCGAGGAAAAGACGAACATTACTGTGGTAAGATACCAATTTAATTCCCTATATCAAACACACGAGAGCATGGCCACATACATTCGGGAGCTTCGTAACCGTATTTCACACGGTCAATATGGGTCAATCGAGGACTCGTTGTTGTGCGACAGAATTGTATGTGGTGTGAAGAGCAGCAATTTAAGAGACCGGTTGTTACAGATGCATAATTTATCATTAGAACTATGTATTAATATGTGTCGACTGAGTGAACACAAGGGAGCATTATTGAGTGATACCACAAACACTAAGTATGATGAGAATGTCGATGCAGTATCGAGGATAGACAGCGGCATGACGTCACAGCGCCGTGTAACGCCAGAGAGCGTGTATATAAACAGATGAGAGGGACAACTCCCGCGAAAATCGGTAACACAGGCTACAGTGGCGTTCCTGGCGGTTAGTGTTGAACAAGCTTTGAGTTTGACGGTACGTGCAGTGCAAAACATTTGTCTTTATTCAAAATTAATAGAAATGCAGAAGCCTAACCTTATCAATTTAATATAATCCTTTTGGTAAACATGTTTTCTATGTGTATTCCAATCAGTTTGTTTCTAGGTGTTGTAGTTTTAGAGATATTTAACGTTTTCTGTATGAAGATTGCTCACTGCCATTGACAATGCCTTGAGTTTGCCCATTTGTTCAACAACCACCACTTGGAGCTCCACAGTCGGCAGCTGTTACAGGGTCTAGTATGACAGTTGTCCCTCTCATCTGTTTATATACAGCTCTCTGGTAGAGCTTCTGTCATTCAACGTCGCCAATAGATTACATCACGGTTCCAGCGGCGCGGTGCATTGTGGAATGCGTCAGAGCAAAACAAACCCACGAGAAGCACATGGCACATGCTAATACACTGGGTGCAGCTATGAAATGTGCTAGTTTCAGCTCATCTCAGCTCTTGTTTGAAACATAGAATACCAACTAAAAAAATATATATTATAAATTAAGATATTAATCTTTTATCCAGCATTGCATTTACATCAATATAACCAGCACATCTTATGCCATGTGCATTTAGATTTAGACAAATTTAGGGACTCAGACTAGTGGTAGAGCCATAGCCAGAGTACTCAATGCATTGTCAATGGCAGTGAGCAATCTCCATACAGAAAAAGTAAAATATTGATAAAACCACACCACCTAGAGACAAACCGCTTGGAACACATATAGAAACATGTTTATCAAAAAGATTATATTAAATTGATATGGTTAGGGTTTTGGATTTCTATTAATTTTGAATAAAACTGATGTTTTTCACTGCGCGTATAGGCAAACTCAATGGCCGTATGCCTTTGCTTTGCTCCCAACGCCGTTTTCAGCGCATGCGCAGTCGGAACCGTGATCTAGTTTATAGCAATGCTACCGTTCAAATATGCCAACTACCAAATGTTATAATTGCGGATATCAACATTACCAAGGCCGGTGTCCTGCGAAGGATAAACAATGCTCAGGATGCAGGAAGGTGGGACATTTTATCAAGATGTGTAGGAGCAGCAATGTACACAGGAATGCACCAGTCAACGAGATAAACATTGAAGGTCAAGATGAATGGATTCATGCATATGAAGGGAAGGACAATGCACACGATTTGTTCGTCGGTGCACTCAATGACGACAGTGGAGATACAGAGGGACTTTGGTATATGGATGTTGTGGTGAGGGACAATGTCGTTAAGTTTAAGCTTGACACAGGTTCTGAGGCGAATATAATCCCACGGAGGTTATACGATCGGATAGGTGATATGAACATGTCTCCACCTCGTTGCCAACTCGTCACGTATACAGGACAGCGTATACGACCACAAGGGGAGGCATTGATCGACATTCATGGACGTCAGCTTAAGTTCCAGGTGACAGAGGAAGGCAGCCCCCTCCTTGGAAAGAATGCTTGTGTTGCACTCAACCTGATTGCAAGGGTGGACTCTATATCCAACAGCCTGGGTCCTGGAACAAGTGCTAAAGAATTGGTAAATATGTATAATTTACATACAGGAACAGAAGAGGACAAGGCAGAAATGGAAATAACAAAATTTATTGGAGAACATAACCTGCAGGCAGGTCGGTCTTGGCTGGAGAACATATCGGTATCGTGTATCGTGTCTCGTGTCATAGTTAAATGACCGTGATATTAGTGTGGTATCGTATAGAGTACCAATCAGGTTAAATGATGTCAAGATAAGTATCAAGCATATCGAACAATGATTAATCAATTAGGAATGAGACTAGTTACATGTTGATAAGTTTAGAGGAAATGTTAGGATCAAGAAAGAGATGAGAGAGAGAATAACTAGCACAGACAACCAGCAGCCCTCAACCCCTCCCCCTTTCATGCATGATTATCGGGTGGGTGGGTGGGTGAAGCGACTTGCAAGGAGAAAGACCGGCGTGAAAGTGAAGTGCAAGATGGCAGTCAGTAACAGAGAAGTAGAGCAAGAAAGTAGTGCGAGAGAAAAGAGTGCCCGTGTTCCCGCCAGTAAATTATCCATGTTGAAAATCAACATGCGTAATTTACATACGGGAACAGAAGAGGACAAGGCAGAAATGGAAATAACAAAATTTATTGGAGAACATAACCTGCAGGCAGGTCGGTCTTGGCTGGAGAACATATCGGTATCGTGTATCGTGTCTCGTGTCATAGTTAAATGACCGTGATATTAGTGTGGTATCGTATAGAGTACCAATCAGGTTAAATGATGTCAAGATAAGTATCAAGCATATCGAACAATGATTAATCAATTAGGAATGAGACTAGTTACATGTTGATAAGTTTAGAGGAAATGTTAGGATCAAGAAAGAGATGAGAGAGAGAATAACTAGCACAGACAACCAGCAGCCCTCAACCCAAAATAGAGGCGAGGGCTGATGGTACGGTAGAAATTACCGTCTGAGGAAGATAAGCGGAGACAGCATTACTACTCCACGGCCCCGCTTCATTAATCTTGGCTGGAGAACATATCGGTATCGTGTATCGTGTCATGAGTTAATTGACAATGATGTTATTGAGGTATCGTATAGAGTACCAGCAAGGTTAGGTCGGTCTTGACTGGAGAACATATCGGTATGGTGTATCGTGTCATGAGTTAAATGAGAATGATGTTATTGAGGTATCGTATAGAGTACCAGCAAGGTTAAATGATGTCATGATAAGTGTCAGGCATATCGAACACTGGATTAGTGATTAGAGATGAGAGTAGTTAAATGTTGTTATGTTGGGAGGAAAAATGGAAAGGTCAGGAAAGAGATGAGAGAGAAGAACTAGCACGGAACCAGCAGCCCTCAACCCAAAATAGAGGCGAGGGCTGATGGTAGGCCAGAAATTACTGTCTGCGGAAGGAATGCTGACACAGCATCACTACTCCATCAGGATGTCATAGACCGAAGGCCTCACGATGTCGAGCCATGGTTCAGGCAGAATCTCTCATATGTTTGAAGGTGGAGGCGTTTGTTTGCCCAGGTGCCGCTAGACAGGGCCTCTGTCAATTCAGGAACTAGCTGGAGATGGTGACTCAAGCTGTACCATTTCGCAACATGTTGCATCTTGCCGCTATACTCTGGAGTTGCTTCTTCGAAGCAACCTGTTTGTCTTTCCAAGCCCAACAGTCAGTGAGGACTTCTGCAAGCTTCTCTTCTGGAATAGTAGGAATCGTTATAGCTCATATCACATATCATGTGTATTTAAAATGTGTGTGCCGCCTATCAGTCCCGACTGGTTACTAGTAGTGTGGCGTACTATGGTAGCAGTGTGCAGTTATGTCATTATATGAATGGAATGTTTATAACCATGCGCCCCTTGTATCGATGCAAGCGTGGCTATGTGTAATATTATGACGTATGCATTTCTTAATTAAGAACATGTAGTGACAGCGGAGCGAGTACTGCAGACACTTGTGAAACCGCAAGACATGAAGTTTAATTTATCTACATTGCATTCAGGAGTGTAAAAATCTACACTGAAAATTATTGCATCAGTGACTATTAGTCTATCTAATACTACGTCAGGGCACTACAACCCTTGCAAGGCACAGAATACGGAGGCCCGCATATCAGTTCTGACTTGTTCCTAATCTTCTTTCATGCAGTGGGTCAATGCAATATTTTATCAGGGGGAGACATAGATGCTTGACATATTTCAAACCAGTCTTGGGTGGTACAGACTACTTAGTGTTATATATCTAGCTTTGTTTTACACTTTTTCGGATTTAAGTGCCCAGCCTCCTTTTCATCTGGGGTCAGTGGGTCAATGCAATATTGTATAAGGGGCACAGATAGATGGTTGACATATTTCAAACCAGTCTTGGGTGGTACACAGACTCCTTTTCCTGTAGCATTAATACTTAGTGTTATATATCAAGCTTTGTTTTACCATTCTTTGTCCCGTCCTGATATGACCTTAGATGTTGCTAGGATGTAAAACAACAACAAACAGCATTCTTTGGGGTTTAAGTGACTGCTCTTTTTCATATGGGGTCTGAGCACTAATATTTAATGTTATTCACACATTGAATATCGAATAAGGAATAAGGAATAAGTAACCAACTTCACACTTTGAATATCGAATAAGGAATAAGGAATAAGTAACCAACTTCACACGGGTTGACTTGTGACTATCCTAGCAACGATAGAAGGTCGGGCATTCGGACCCAGACCCATCGGACGTGTTTTTGCATGCTCCGATGTTTTAGCCGAGATTTAGGCCTTTATTATGGAAATTCCAAACTTATTTAACTTAATTATATGGGAGGGGATTTGGCTTATACCATACATTCCACTGTTGAACTATATTTAACTAAGAACATAGGTTTTATTGATCAATTCATTCTGTTAGTAAGAGGTAAGAATAAAATGGTGAGCTCGTAAGAAGTGACATGAACGTTCCTTGCATTCTTTACTGTCCTCCAGACTTATATTATTAACCGCTATGGTCAACTCAGGGATTGCTATTTGGATTGCGCTATAATCTTATTTAATTAACGGCCTTCTGCCATGGTCTGTCATGAGTCGAACTCTCCACCTTGGACATTGCTAGTCAAGGGTCAGGCTGGCAGGATGACAGACAACTGGCGGCAGGAGGCACAAGTCATTCACATGGAAACAATTATTTATATTAACACGTTAGGCTCGCCTTAAGCGGGGGTGGAATAGCCCGACGGTTAAACTGGTGCCGTGACCAGGATAGTAAGGAGTGTAATACCTTTTAGTTCACTTCTGTATGCTTAGAAATTGTTTAAATTTGTTTTGATAGATTATTCAGGTAGAGTTGACAGTGATGCACGGTCACTGTCTTCATGTTCCATGACGTGATATTGATAGTTTACGGCGTACCGGGGCAGCATCATTGCGAATGGTGACTTGACCCACGTGGTATACTTGTTATATTTTGCGGCTAGCCTTAATTAATTGGTAGTTTAAATAACCAGCGAGGGGCGAGCCTTGAATCCGCGGTTAAAACATCTGCGCAAATCGTGGCCTGAGGAGCGTTAGATGCACAATAATGGCGTACCCTTGTGTCGCTCCGACTGGAGGAGGCGTACAGGACGTGGACTAGCTATCCCGATATTAGGCTATACGTGCATTATATTTGGTTAGAGTTTTAAATTAAAATTGCTGCTGTGGTTCTCCGACATTAAATGCCGGCCTATTTTTAGTGAATCTTCGCAGTTTGCTTGCGCTAGCCGCATGTTTTTCTTAGTTCCATCGTTTCCTAGCGACGACGCGCGTCGCTGGCACAGGAGGCGACGTCAGAAGCGTTTTTGGAGCATTAGGGCGGTAGTTCAGTAGATCTCAGACTGTTTGGTCAGGTTTGCTACGTGCTGCTCTGTTTTTTAATTATTTTTTTTATTATTACTCTACCTTTTCAATTTTACTTGTGGTCTATTTACACATTTAGGCTTCTATTAATTTATTTAGTATACACTAATGTAATCTCTAAAAGTGGTCTATTTACACTTTTAGGCATCTATTAATTTATTTTGTATACATAAACTGTAATTTCCAAAATTGTCTAAATTTACAAGCGTATATATATATAAATATATTAGGAAAATGAAATAAGTTAAAGAAACACTAATATCAACTGATATTACTGTGTATTTCACTTATTTGCTCACCACTTGTTCTGGCTTTTGATCTTATTTTATTGGGATTTCTAAATTGTAGTACAAATTCTTTTATTTTGCATCTGTAACCTTCATATGTTCTCTGGATTATGCAAGACTCCTGCAGTGAGTGATCGTCGTTGGAGGAACCATGCACAGGGTAGGATATGAAGACCATAAGATCGGTCTGCACCATCATATTCCTCGTTTTTTCTGTTTAAAATGTCGTATTTTTGGCACTACCAGTACTTTTAGTTCAAAATTGGGGTTTGTTTTGACATATTTCATCTAATTAATGCATGTCTGGTGGATTTTCTATGTATATTAAGTCAAACAACAAGGACGAACGCAGGGTACGGCGATATTAGCCTCTCGCGGTCGTTTTCATCATTTTTCTATTAGAATGTCTTATTTTTTGCATTAATCTTACTTTTAATTCCAAATTTAGGCTTTATTTTGTCATAATTGGACATATTTATCCATTTCGGATGGTTTTGTGCTGAAATAAACTCCACGCGCAAATTGCGCGCCTGTGAAAGGAATTTGCGCCCAAGAGGAAATACGTAACCATCAACAATTCGCGCATGGTTGCTAAGCGACTGTTAAACAACTGACAGATGTCTAGCAACTGGGTAGCTTCTCAGTAGTTCAAATACTTTATCCTTAGTGTTATTTTTAATCAACATTTGGATTTATTTGTGTTATAGTTACTCCTATTAAAATATTCCGAATCGTTTTTGGTTTATATTAAAAAATAAAGGAATATGACGACGATGTCGATATTATTCGACCGTTTTCGTCGTGTTTCTTTATTTCGTATTTATGGCATTATTTTGCGATTAATGTTACTTTTAAACCAAAATTAGGATTCATTTTATTTTATTTTATTCATATTTATAGATTTCTAATAGTTGTAGTTTCATATAACGTATCAGGACGAGGATTACGAGCTTATTCGGCCGTTTTCGTCGTGTTTCTTTATTTCGTATTTTTGGCATTATTTTGCCATTAAAGTTGCTTTTAATACATAATTCCGGTTTACTTTGTCATATTCATTGAATTCATGCTTTTCGTGATGATTTTGGGTTAAATATAAACTATCATCATTGGAAGAAATGTGCCCACACAGTATTACAGTAAGGGAAGTATGTGTCAGGGCTCAGACTTTTTGGTCGACCTGATATGGGTTTTTTTATTTATTAATTCGGAGGTAGAATATGTCTAAATGTCTTTTGCTTGGCCATAATGCTACTTTTAATCCAATATTAGGAGTTATTGGTGTTCTATTTATCCATGTAAACAGATTTCGAATAGTTATAAGTTTATATAAAATAACCTGCCGACGAGATCGGTGTTATTCGACCATTTTCGTCATGTTTCTTTATTTCGTGTGTTTGGCATTATTTTGCCATTAATGTTACTTTTAATTCCAAAATTGGCAGTTATTTGTTTTATATTTATTCATATTTACAGAATTTAAATATTATAGGTTAATGTTACTTTTAGTTCCACAATTACTGTTAACTTGTATTTATTTAAGCGTATACATTTCGGGTGTATTTCACTACTTCTTTATTAAAATCATATATTATATGCCTTCTACTGTGCTAGACATTTAAATTGAAAAGTAACATTATACAAGAAACCCAGAAATATGCCCCACCAAAGTTAGAATACAAAAGACAATTGTGCATTAACTGCCTACCATAGGCATAGCTGTACCACCAATAGCTGTCATGATCACCATTGGTTTCATATACACAGCATGATATATATATGTATGTAACTGTGTGTATGTCACTGTAATGACTATATGTAAAATGGGTGCATTTATATTCTAAAATTTTGTGTTCTTTCTGTCATGATTCTCTGTTCAACTCATATCAAGTATGCATCTGTCACTGTATAGTAATGAGTGTAGAGTAAATTATTATATATCCAACCACCACTGATTACATAGGGCGATAGTCCATCCGTCGAATTTTCGCTTATCTGGGGTGCGTGGTTGAATTTCTATAATAATGTAATGGGGTAAAGTAAACTATTATATATCTAAAATATCCTCTAGAATGCTCTAGGTAACCTGATTCTCTGCTCAATTCATTTATGTGCTTGTATTAGGCCAGTGAACTACATGCTTTGTATTTCTGAATAAATATTATAATATAAACTCTAATTTATGTAAACCTATTTATATTTCATACACACAACATTTAGACGCACACACCATATCAACTGCTCGATGACAGGACGAGGAGAGCTGGATTCGCGGGATTCGCGGCGGCCACCCACGGTTAACAAGTCCAGACTACAGTGAGAGCTGGATTCGCGGGATTCGCGGCGGCCACCCACGGTTGACAAGTCCAGCCGGCAGTGTCCGAGCTGGATTTGTGGGGCTAGCAGCAACCACCCGCGGTTAACCGATCCAGCATACACTATGAACTGGATTTGCGGGGTGAGCAGCAACCACCTGCGGTTAACTGATCCAGCCTAAATTACGAGCTGGATTTGTGGGGCGAGCAGCAACCACCCGCGGTTAGCCAATCCAGCCTACACTACGAGCTGGATACGAGCTGGCTTCGCGGGGCGACCAATGGCCACCCGCAAATAGCAAGTCCAGCCAGCAGTGACAGTGGGATTCGCAGGACGAGCAGCGGCCACCCACAGAATCCGGACGAGGGCATCACATTAGGTATTGTTTTGGGAATATTCTATTTACGGGGATGGGTTCACGGGGCTATACAATATGCGGGGTCTATTTAAATGATACACTTATATTCTTATCTTGTAAAACACACACCACCACATTAAAAATACACCTTGATTTGTATATAGTTTGTAATATTGTATGTGGTATATTATTGGTATATTGGTTGTAGAGCAGGGAATCAGCTAGGCCACTGGCATTTCTTTTGAGCACCTTTTATATTGAGTATTGTAACCTATTGATTTCTGGGTAATTTCATAAAGTAAAAATTTAATTAAAACCTTACATGTTGGTAAAACCAAGTGAAAATATACCACAACACCCTTGTGAGCCTAAGCACTAATCTAGGCATTGTGGTAAAAACAGATTTAGAATTATAGGTCGAAAACCCTTGCAAACATATAATTACATCATACATGTTGGTAGAGAAAAGTAAAATACACCACAGAATCCTTGTAAGCCTTCACGGTTAAACTGGTACACAGGGGGATGGGGCCAAATCAAATTGGAACATATTAACCCTAAACTTAAATTTAAATACAAATAAAACTAACCAGAGTAAACATATGTGAACATTCTACAATTTGTTTAATTATAAAAATAATAGCAATTTTCCCTGGGCTGCTTTCTTCCAGAGGGAAACAGCCTGTGGTTGGTACACCTATTATAGTAAATATAAAAAACTGGCACTAAAATATAGCAAATGTTTATATTTGGTCATCTGGAAGGACACAGGAATGTTCAAAATTTTATCTGTGTAAACTAGAACATTTCTAACTCTGTTTTATTAAGGTGGCGCCCCCCCCCCCCCCCCGCCCCCCCCCCCCCCCCGGCCCCCCCCCCCCCCCATTAAGGTAATTGTAGACACCTCTTCATAACCAACCACTTGACTAAATTATTAAATGGTGGATATAGGTGTTATGTTTGTATTATGTGTTATTTGTGGCTCCCCATGTTGTTGGGGAAATAGGTTGGTTAACGGTGGGTCCAACTACTGCCAGGGGATTAGACAGCAAATTTATTTTAGATACGCGCACAGGGGATTTTCTTCATGGTTGAACTGGTGAATATATTCTTCACGGTTAAACTGGTTCACAATGAGCATTGAATATGTATGTCTCTAAACTATGAAGCTTAACAATCATTTACTGAACCGGTTCTTCTCTCTGAGGGCACCAGCTTGGTTTTCAAAATTATCTAGAATATAGGCCTAAAACTAATTTATGGGGAAATAGACATACACATTCAATCAAATTAAACAGAAATTTAAACCATTTAAAATTGTAGAAGTAACTAGCCGTGATCTCTGGGGATAACCACTAGTTAATCATACATGTACATTAGGGATAAGAGTGAAATGTTAATATGAATTGTTTGGTCATGTGGAAGGGTAGGGATTATTCCATATTCTATTATAGGTAAAGTATTTGTAACGGTTTTCCCATGTAAACATTAAATCCCCTTCATACTCGACCACTAGACCAAAGTGTGTATAGGTGTAAATATGTTTAAATTGTATTATCCAAGTACTATAAACATTCTATGAAGTTGAACATAAAAAGTGAACCATTTAAATTTGTGTAAGTAACTACCAGTGTTACTATATGAATTTTTGTTATGGTGCTTGTGAAGATAAATATCTATAAGGTTAAACATCAAAATTGAACCATCTAGAGGAGCTAGGGTAGGGATTATTCCAAATTATTATACAGACCATCAGTAAGGTTACACGGTGCCGTTTTATTAAGTATATTGTATATTATTAAATTTCTATCTCTGTAGTCTGAGAATTAAAATTTATATGTAAACTAAAGGATAGTAACTCTTACCACGTATTAGATAGCTATATTATGTTTAACAGATTCAGCTTTCATTTTATGTGATGTACGCGTATATATGCAGGCTTTTGTGCTTTGCCATGGTACATTTTATGTAACAGTGGTTCATTGATATGACGGCACACACCCCCATTGAGATCCCGGGGGCTTGATCTGTGCGATAAATCTGTATTTAAAATCTTTGATAATCCATGCCGGTCTCTGTAATGCTTTGGTTGGTACCCCTAACACCCCAACCACACACCTAAACCCCCCACCATACATCTACACCCACACCACACACCTACACCTACACCCACACCACAGACACACACCATACACCTACACCACCAAAACACATACCACACAGAGCTCAGAGAGTAAGAAACTCCGGCCTCGACCTGTCGATGCAGAAGGCACGCAGGATCGCTGCTTGGATTCGCATTTAGTGGCTCGCCAAGCCGAATGTATCACATACAGAAGAAATGGGTATATATGCGCAGTGGCGCAAAACCCGCTGACAAACATTGCCTGGTAAGGAGTGTGTCGGCATGCGGGGCCCAATCTAAGGGAGTGTGCCGGCATACGATGCCTAAAGACGCTACGGTCGGGAGTATCGTTAATTGGATGCGGTGCCCAATAGTAATCCGGTGAGGAGTATTTTTATATATACGGGGCCCACCGGCCATCAAACCAGTGATGTAGATCAGACTAGATAATGTGACGGTGCAAATAAGGGAACACACTGCGAGTAGAGACATTACCTGGTAAAGAGTGTGTCAGCATGCGGGGCCCAATCTAAGGGAGACTGCCGGCATACGATGCCTAAATCCGCTACGGTCGGGAGTATCATTAATTGGATGCGGTGCCCAATAGTAATCCGGTGAGGAGTATTTTTATATATGCGGGGTCCACTGGCCATCAAACCAGTAATGTGTCCCTCCATTATTATCCCATTGCTACAAGAAGAAATATATGCGCGTGCGCATATTGGCGAGAAAGTACAACTTTTGCGAATCAGGCTGTGGGCAAACTGACAAATGCACACATTTACTTATGCTCGCATTTACTTTGGGTACAGTTTCGTCTCGCACGACCGTGCGCGTCGGTACGTGTTTTGGCCTTCATTGGGTTTGACCCGACAAACATTAAATGTCGCCCTTATTTGATCTCCCTCAGAGGCGAAAATTGTACTTAAATTACCTAATGGAGCACTTCCCCTAAAAAAAAATTTTTTTAAAGTACAAATGGTCTGGTGCGCCCTTCGGTGGCGCCGTAAATTGTTTTTGTGTCACCCAAAAGCGGAGTTCCTTTAGGGATTTCCGGCTTTGGTTGAAGTGTAAGTTACCAATGGTTGAGTATGCGCTTGAATAGCACCGTAGATTGTTTTTGTGTGAACCAAAAGCGGACTTCCTTCGGGAATTTCCGGCTTTGGTTACAATGTAGTCATTGTATAGTAGTCATTGTCTAGTAGTCAAGGTGCAAATTTTTAGAGAAAAAGGGGACCCTGTCATTGGAGCTGTATACATTTAGGGTAACGTCGTCTGTAGCGAATTCCAAATACCCTTCACTTTTAGCGTACGGTGTGATACAGACTTGACATAGGGATATTACTATGGTAACGCCGGCCAGAGTACTGTTGAGGCTGTAATGAGTTTACGGTATAGGCTACTGGTAGAGGAGAAATATTGAGCTAGCTTTCATCGCGGGAACTGGGCTAGGGAATTTTCTTCCAGGGGTTAGTAGTACATGTGTGGTCACAAGTGTCAAAATGGTGGAGTGTGTGATAAAGGGTTGTGATATTGGATGGTGTGCAATTGTACAGATGACGAGTGACTAGTGGAGTTTCTTTCATTGCCAGACTGACTGGCAGGGTATTCAGCTATGACAGGGTCAGTATTTTTAGTTGGGCCGGTACCAGAATTGAAGGTCGAGTCTGGTAGTTTCAATTTGATCAAGTAATGATTCAAAACTGTTTTTGAAGGAATTTAAGTACAAACATATTTCTTGTGAAATACTGAAATTGTTGACCAGAGAGCTGGCTTGTCTCAAATCGAAAAAATTACACAACGAGAAGGAAGTATGCGGGGCCTCGCATTCCACGCCATATGGTCGTGGATCAAGCGGGGTCGCGATTACGCTTATTATTTATTGCTACAGCCGCGAACCCTGGTAGTCTCTCCCACTTTTCCTTTCTTAGACGAACATCAGTTCCTGTTGTTCGTCTGGGGAGGCTGTGAAGTGGGCGAGACTGCTCGACCTCATTTTGCGCGGGCGCGCATTTTGCGCGGGCGCGCATTTTGCACAGGCGCGCATTTTGCGCAGGCGCGCATTTTGCACAGGCGCGCATTTTGCGAGGCAGGGTTCCCTGCTGTAAAGCGTTGCTTGGATACGTCAATTGTGACTATCCTAGCAACGATAGAAGGTCGGGCGTTCGGACCCAGACCCATCGGACGTGTTTTTGCATGCTCCGATGTTTTAGCCGATATTTAGGATTTTATTGTCGAAATTCCAAACTTATTTAACTTAATTATATGGGAGGGGATTTGACTTATAACATACATTCCACTGTTGAACTATATTTAAATCATAACATAGGTTTTATTGATCAATTCATTCTGTTAGTAAGAGGTAAGAATAAAATGGTGAGCTCCTAAGAAGTGACATGAACGTTCCTTGCATTCTTTACTGTCCTCCAGACTTATATTATTAACCGCTATGGTCAACTTCAGATTGCTATTTGGATTGCTCTATAATCTTATTTAATTAAGGGCCTTCTGCTCATGGTCTGTCAGGAGTCGAACTCTCCACCTCGGACATTGCTAGTCAAGGGTCAGGCTGGCAGGATGACAGACAACCGGCGGCAGGAGGCACAAGACATTCACATGGAACCAATTATTTATATTAACACGTAGGGTCGCCTTAAGCGGGGGTGGAATAGCCCGACGGTTAAACATACATATACTCATACTCTTAGCAGCATGTTAAATATATGCACAAAGCATATATATATATATTAGATATATATACGAATATACAATGCAACTTCCCTAACCGGCCACATCCACAGAGCGACCCCTCCCCTATATCGATCGCTTTATTTGGGTCCCAACAATACCATTATAACCATATTGTAACTCCCTAAACCGACCACCTCCCTAAATGGACCACTTAAAGTCGGTCCCAAGGTCGGTCGATTTAGATAGGTTTTACTGTATATATATCTGGCACTCGCAGTAGCTAGCTGATTGCTTTATATATAAACATATATATGTGGAAAAGATAGAAATGGGACAATGTGCAAAATACAATAATATTACAAATTTACAATATACTAATATTAAAATTGCATATGTTGCAAAATATATTAAGGAATCAACCAATATGCAAAATAAAATACTATTAAAATATATAATTATCTTTGTTATTTATAATCAGGTAGTGAGGTAGTGATACTCTTTCCTAACTGGTATAATTCTACACATATATATCCGCCTGGTGCCCAGTGTGTTGGCCCCCAAGTAGGACGGGCGGGTAGTGGGTAGTGAGTGCTGGAGGAACTGTGTCTGGTCGGTGGGAGGCTCACGCCCTCAGCCCTCCTCCTGCACCCTCTATACCCTGGAGCGTGCCTAAGTGTGGGGCACTGAAGAGTGATGCCTCCCACCGCACAAAAGCCTGTCTTACTAACAAGTCCACCACCCTCCCACCGCCCAGAAGCCCGCTTTACTAAGAAGTCCACCAAACTCCCACCGCCCAGAAACCCATGTTGTTAACAACTCCACCACCCTCCCACCGCACAGAAACCCGCATTACTAACATTAACAAGTCCACCAATCTCCCACCACAAAGAAACCCACGTTACTACAAGTCCACCACCCTCCCACCGCACAGAAGCCCATGTTACTAACAAGTCCACCACCTTCCCACCATAGAACCCGCAAAGGTGATCACATTGATCTAATGCCTAGGGAAGTTTTGGGTTGATATTGGGTGGGGGAGGGCGGGTTGGTAGGGGGACGAGGTCCGGTATTGGGGCCCAAGCTCGGTAAGACGGGTAAATGCGGGTAAATGTGGGTAAATTCGGGTGGAAAGCATTGTACGGCGGGTGGGAAAAGACAACCGGCATTGCAATGTTTGTCTGTGGCTCATGCTGCTAATGGTCGATGAGTGCAAACATGGCATTCATGTCTGAAAACCGCATTTGTCAAATTGCCTACAGATTGGGCGATTAAACTCACATTATCACCCTTCACAGGTATGCAGGTACTGCAGGTATAGTAATACCTCAGGGAGTTTAACGCCCCTGCCCTGCAGAGTTGTAAACCACTGCCTTGTGGTACAGGTTATTGACAGAACCAAAGGCTAAGGGAGCAAACCCTAAACAGAAAACCATGTCACTGTGGCAGCATTAAGGGCGGTTGATGTATGGAACTCCCAACATCTCCCGACCAGCCACTGCAGGGACAAATAGTTTTGCGCCTGTCTTGACATGTTCTTGCAGGTGTGAAACCTCTATTTGCTCCCCGAGAGAGTGCCGCTGGTAACTTGCAAAAGCCAGCAGCACTTCAACACTTTTGCAGGCAGCTTTCATGAAATGTAAGAACCCGAGAGGAGGAGATCATGGTTGATGGAAACAAGCTGAACTCTGTTCTGGAATTCACCTACCTCAGAAGCACTATATCAAGTTATGGACGTATTGATGCTGAAATACAGAGGAGGATGGCCAAGGTTAGCGCATCTTTCGGCCGACTACGCCAGAGACTCTGGAACAACCACCATATGTCCATTCAGGTCAAAGGCAAGATCTACCATGCAATTGTACTATCCACCCTACTATACGGAGCCGAGGCCTGGACAGTACAGACAACAGGTGAAAAAGCTGCATGCCTTCATGATGCGACATCTGCGTTCAATCATGAGGCTAACCTGGAAGGACAAAGTGACAAATAAGGAAATACTCGAACGGACCGGGCTGCCCTCTATGGAAGATCTTCTGATCAAAAAGAATCTCCGGTGGACTGGACACCTCATGAGGATGTCATCAGACAGGATACCAAAGCAGATCCTCTATTCTCAACTGTCTTCTGGTTACAGAAAGAGAGGGCGCCCTTGTCTCCGGTTCAAAGATACCATCAAGAGAAACCTGAAGCTGAGAGAAATTAAGACCGACTCATGGACACAACACTTGCAGCAGAGAGCTAAATGGAGAGCGGCAGTCAAGTAATGAAAGCAGTTTTTGTCGCATCGCGACCAACAGCATGATGATGATGATGATGATGATGACGACCCTTCGCAAAGTTGTGTATTGGTGTTAAGCACATCCCAGAAGTGCTTTGACATAGGAAGACATGAGAACTTGATATACTAGGAATGTGCAGGGCTGGGTGCATGTATTCCAATGAGCGGGGAGACCTGTGGCCAGAACCTCGCCTGTGTTTCACTCCATGGGCAGAGCATGGCCCAGACCATAGCTCCGTAGGAGAACAGCCATGGGGTTGCTTGGTTACTGCCTTCCATACAGGCACTACTGCGTGGTAGAAGGGGGCGGCGTTGACTATGGTCATGGGCTTGACGGTGGCTGTGAACCTGGCTATCGGGGGTAGGCGGTCAGCATTATCCGGGCTGTGTAAAGGGCGCACGCCTTCAGACGAGGCTGCACTAGATGGACTGTGAGTGGGTGTGAGAGAGTAGGGATGTAATGGGGTGTGGAGGTGGGGGAAATGATGGGCGAGGTGGGAGGTGCGGAAGTGGTGGTGGAGGGAGGTTTGGAGGGGGGGGAGGAGGTTAGGAGGTGGGGGAGTGGGAGGTTTGGAGGTGCGGGAGTGGGAGGTTTGGAGGTGGAGGATGTGGAGGAGGTGGGTATGCTGGAGGTGGTGGGAGTGGAGGGGGAGGCGGCGCGGTGTGAGGAGGGGAGGCGAACGGGGTGAGGGAAGAGGGGAGAGACGGGGGGTCTGCTGTGGGTGGGGGGAGACGGCTGGGTTGTGGGGTGGTGGATTCGGCGGGGTGAGGGAGGAAGAGAGGAGGAACGGCGGGGGTGTGGGGTGGGGAGGCCGGCGGGGTGTGGGGTTGGTGGAGGCGGCCTGGGTGAGGCGGGAAGAGGAGGAGACGGCGGGGTGTGTGGGTGGGGAGGCGGCGAGGTGTGGGGTGCTGGAGGTGGCTGGGTGAGGGAAGAGGGGAGACGGCAGGGTGTGGGGTGGGGAGGCGGCGGGGTGTGAGGTGGCGGAGGTTGCAGGATGTGGGGTGGGAGAGGCGGCGGGGTGAGGGAAAAGGGGGACGGCGGGGTGTGGGCTGTGGGAGGCGATGGGGTGTGGGGTGGGTAGGGGAGGTGGCGGGGTGGGGGGTGGGGGAGGCGGCGGGGTGTGGGGCGGGGGAGGTGGCGGGGTGGGGGTGGGTGAGGCGGCGGGTTCTGGGGTGGTGGCCGGGTGCCGCGCTCACGTTGGCTGAGCGGCCGGCCAGGCTGTGGAAGATTTAAGAGAGACCGTCACGGCGGGACCGTGGCCCGGTCTTTGACTCAGCAGAAAGGGGACGTCAGAGAGAAGTCAGACGGGGCTGCTGGGCCTGCTTCATCTACAATTTACAAACCGACGGCACACTCCTATATATAGCACCACCAGCACAACCAGTAACCAGCAACTAGAAGGCAGCAGACAGCAGACAGCAGGTAGCAGGCAGCAGGTAGCAACCAGCGGCCAGTAGACAACAACCAGCAGACAGCAACCAGCAGCTCGCAACCAGCAACCAGCAACCAGCAGCCAGCAACCAGCAGCCAATAAACAGCAGATAACAAACCAGCAACCAGCGGGCAGTAACCAACAGCCAACAACCAGCGGTCATCAACTAGCCGCCAACACCCAGCGGTTAGCAACCAGCAGCCAACACCCAGCAGACAACCACCAGCAAGCCAACAACCAGCAGATAAAAACAAGCAGTCAGCGGTAACCAACCAGCAGCCAACAACCAGCAGCCAGCAACCAGCAGCCAGCAACCAGCAGCCAACAACCAGCAGCCAGCAACCAGCAGCCTGTATCCAGCAACCAGCGGGCAGCAACCAGCAGCTAGAAAAGAGCAGCCAGCTGTCAGCAACCAGCAATTAATTGCCAGCAACTAGCAGCCAACAAACTGCAATCCAAACTGGCAATATCCAAAATGAGCATCAAGCGACACTAAACTGGAAACCAGAAACTAGAAAATAACAAGCAGCAGGCTAGCAATTGACCAATAGAAACCAGCATCTGCTGATTGACAAAAAAAGACCAACTATCAGACCAGAAATTCACAACTAGCAATCAGAAACTGACAGACATCAGCTCTGTGACCAGCAATCGCCGTTCTATAACCAGCACTTGGAAACTGTTGGCAATACAGTAATCAAGATCCAACACACAAAAAACCAGTAACAATAACCGATACTGCCAACTGGTATTTTCACTGCCAGCAACCAGCAACTTGGTGATGCGGGTTAGGTAGCCGCGCCTGCCAGTCGCAGGTAGCGCATTTCAGTCTCCTCTGGGTCCGCCTTTCATCTGTGTAGCGCAAAGCGCATACATCACACCTCGCAGACAAATCCCAGCCCATGTATTCACACCGTGCCAACCACGCATACCGGTCACATCAAAATGCACCACCCCACACAGGTGGCGCTCACGACGGTCGCCCCAGCTACAACACCATCCACCACCACCACCACCAAAGTAGGCCTGTCGTCGGAACTCACTCAGAACAATAATCTTAAAAAGTGCACTGTCCAATGGTTTCGAGATTATACCATGTTTTTAACAGATACATATCTCCGTTTGAATGTTGTCATCTGCCTGAGTAGATTGTTATTATCTACTTTAGTTTGAAGTAACTTTGGTCGTAATGCTCGCATTGCGGTTGATGCGAGGCGAGGGAGGACGCCCCCCCCCCCCTCTCTTTTCTTTCTCCTCCAGCCGTTGACTCTTACATAATACCCCCCGCTCCTTCCCTTATAACCGCCCCCAGCCCAGCCTCGGGCCACTCGCCCTCCTGCCTCCAGACACTCCGCTCCTCCTACACTTTTTTCCCCACCCACCATCCCTATACACCAACTCTCCACTATAGGGTTGAGGGCTCCTCGGGCCCACCTCCCGCCAACTACTAACATTATCTGACATTGACACTTTATTATATTATACTTGATATCTCTCTGACTCCTCAATGATTACTCATGATCCAACTGACATTTGACACTGTTATCATGACCATGCCTCATACATTATACTGTACTTACCTCTTATTCATTGATTACTGCTTATTACATTGAGCCATTACATTTGACATATCTAATTATTCATGCTTGATTGTATATCCATGAAAGACTCTGGCATTTCTGATTAAAATGCCCTTTTACCCACTCACGCCTTTTCGTCCTCCCTTGCCACGCATCAATTATGAATCGCTAATTTTGAAAATATTTGAAAAAAAGATATAAAAGAATAACTTTTGGTATGCAAATCGGAATTCTGCAACTATAGGCTTCAACAGTAGCAAATTCTAATTAAATTGACTTACTATTCCTTTCTATGCAGCAACAAATGCTTATTAACTGCATCCCTATCTACGTTGGAGATGTAGAATCAAATAAATGTTTTGATTTCGAATATTCGATGATTTCCTTTAGCTTTAGCTCAACACACGTCATGTTCATTTTGAGTTCCCCCCGAATTAACTTTATACAGTGCACTTGGAATAAATGAAGCCGTTATTAAGTGGTATGGAGCTTCAAACTTGAGGGATTCTGAGATATGCATATCTCAAGGAAAATAAATATAATAGTTAATGAAGCAGTTATTACCCAGTTTGAGATCTGAGGCTCGAGTGCCTTTCATACATGCACATTGCAAAGCATGAGGGACTAAGGCATCATGCTAAAAGGATGACCTAATCATTTAAGTACTTTCAACTGTTAGCCTCTTGTAAGTATCATCAGAACACCAATTGCAATGTGTTTTAGGGCACAGCGATCGCTCTAGCACAACAAATGCGAGCTATATCACACTAGATCCAGCCCAATATCAGTTTTATATGGTAACTGAGATTTCCAATAGACAACCCCATAGAGAACCTATTTCACAAAACATTAAAACATTTAATTTAAAACAAATTGTCCATGTTGCCGGAAACATGCAGAATTCAAAACCCTGACGACGGGCTTGATATGAGTGCCACCATAGATACCGTTCATAGCGCGCGTTGCTATGTACAAAGTTAACTTCCGGTAGTAGATTCAAAGGCTTGTCCAGTCCTTACCTGGCCACCGTCGTCGACGGATCAATTGAGCTGAGTAAGAAAAAATTGTAAATCATGCCGAAAGGAGGAAAAGTCAAGAGTGTCGTTGGTCGATACTCCAAGGCCTTGCTGGAGTCAATGGATCGGTCAAACAGTTCAGGAAGTCGTACCGAAAATATTAATATTATTAGTCGTACGGTGTCGTCATCAAGGCTGAACATGGCAGATCTGCAGGATGGGTCGCCATTACCATGAACGTCGAAGCAGCAAGGAGCAACGATAGAGGAGATTGCACAATTATTGGACACTAAATTGACAAAGGCGCAAGCGCCTTTATTAACGAGGTTGCATACACTGGAATACGCACAACATGGTGGATCGTCATATGTGGGTCAAATGCCAGGCGGGCCGGATGTTGATAGTGATGACGTCGGAAGCAACATTACGGTACCGGTCGTTAACACGACGGAGGAGTCACCGTTGCGTCCGGCCCGGTCGTGCAGTAATAGGGCCTCACGTCGCTCAATAAAAGGTAGAGTACAAGTTTCTTCTCGTACTGTTGCTCAGAAGCGTACTGCAGATGATGAACAATTTAGCATGGATGATTCGGATAGCGATGATTCCATGATGCACAAACTCATTCGGTGGACAGGGAAACGGGCAAAACAATCTAATAAACTAAAATTACTCCCGCATAAGTATGCAATACGTAATGAAAAGAAAGGTAAAGTAGGCCAAGGTGAATCTACTTGGTTTGAGTATTTAGCAGCTATGAGAAGAATGGTCAGACGTGGGGATGTGCCAATGGATTGGGAAGAACATATAGAAAGCCATATAGATTCAATCCTTGAGATGGCTCAAAATTATTCGTGGAGTACCTGTCTGAAGTATAGTGAACAAATATTTAATATGATTTCTGATAAACGGTTGCCTGATGGTTGGTGTGATCAAGGTAGAATTATAGAGCTGCGTAGAGACATTTGTGGACTAGGTAATCAAGTAGAGCAGCAACCCGTTAAATCTGGATCATGGTCGACACAATCAGACTATAAAAAAGGTGTGGATCCCCGCCCTTGCATCATTTGGAATAAGGGTGGAACATGTGGATTCCAGAGTGACCATGGTGAAGGAGTGAGCAAATACATACACATCTGCGCGTACTGTGCATATAAGCTTAGGCGCACGCGATCTCACCGAGAAACAGAGTGTAAACTAAAGCAACGTGCTAATGAACAAGTAGTGGACGAATCATCTAACCGTCCCAAAAGTTTTTAATTAGCAGTTGGCAAGGGACTGCTGCTTCCAGCGAGACAGTGCGTATAACGGATGATGACGAGCCGTGGTTGTCGATCAAGTCTACAGATGGCGCCTCCATACAGACATCAACTGCGCTCCCGGTCGGGCAGGGTCAGAATCAGGTCGATCCGGTTGTTTCGTCAGTGTCATGTCGGCCTTCTAAGTTACTGTTGTCACCCTGCATCCCTAGTCCCGAAAATAGATATAATGTACCTTTAAATGATTGTCTTGGTCGCATACATAATGTCAATAATGTGGAGGTTTTAAAGTCCCCTGATCGCCCGATACGAGAAATTAGTCATAACCCATCTGTCAGTTCCGGTCGCCGCTACGGGTTAATAAAAAAGCAAGATTTGGGTCCCACTCGTAAATTTAATTGTTTTCATAGATGGAGCCGGGCCAACTTTATTGAAAATACACACCAAAAACTATCATATAAGTGGTTTAATCAAGAAAATTGATCATTGGTTAATAATGGTAGCACGGATGTGGGGACGGGTGACAACCTAAATGAAGTAACTTTGGGTATGGTGACACAACGTACACCGCCGATAATGGATGTGCCTCCGGCCCGGTTTAAACATCGCCATTGCCATGGTGATGGCACAACACCGTCATTCCATTCCCACTGTTCGGGTGATCCAGCAATGGTGTCTGATACACCGACAGCAAGGCTGATGCCTATGAACAGATTGACTAACTCCAACTTGTATGGTCCTGGCACCACAATTGACACCAACGGTGTATCAGCACTGAATAGATGCTGCCGTTATACTTCTCCTACAGTTAGCCCAGCCACTAACTTACTTAAAACTTCTCCTTCCAAATCTTATCAGGGTTCTACTGTTGATCAGCTCGCCTCTAA
Source organism: Branchipolynoe longqiensis (assembly GCA_030323885.1). Lineage (NCBI taxonomy): Eukaryota > Metazoa > Annelida > Polychaeta > Phyllodocida > Polynoidae > Branchipolynoe > Branchipolynoe longqiensis. The sequence continues at coordinate 30,920 of JASIRB010002656.1, read as the reverse complement.
GTTCAGTGTTAGAGCTGTAAACAATTGTTCAACTATTAAGGATCCTGGTACAAATTGTAATACTATTAGCGCTTCGGATGTTCCAAATCCAAATTGTGTTATGTTTAACACTGACATTGACAATTCTGAGATTGTCAAGGAATCCATGATGGATCCTGCACACTGTTTAAATACTAATATGGGTGGACATAATGGTATAGCCTGCCCAAATAAGATGTTGATACCTTCTCTTGAATATGTTGAACCATTTAATGTTGCAATTGATGTTTTGAGTTCGTTGAAGTTTGGACAAAGCGATAATCGTATTGAGACCTCTAATAGTGGTCTGATTGATAATTTTAATAATACTGGGATGTACAATGATGATATAATTAGTTTTTGTGATAAATCACCGTTCGATTATAAATTACACGTACTTCAGACATGGCCAACTTTACTTGATGATTGTAAATCGGTTGGTGCCTATGCTAATATTTTTAAAAAGGTAAGAGCTTCTGGACTACCTAATTATATGTCGGCAAAAATGCCGGTCCCGTCTGGACTGTTAATCGGAAATTGGAAAAAGTTATTAATAGACTATGAGGATGCTGATCTTATACAGTTTTTAGAATTTGGCTGGCCAGCTAATTTTACTGGCACGTTTGTCCCAACTCCAACCAATGTTAACCATGCCCGCTCTAAGGAAGACCTTTTTTGGATTGACAATTACGTACGGACTGAAGTCTCTCACAATGCATTGTTGGGGCCATTTGATGATCCTCCTTTTTGTCCTTGGGCACAGATTAGCCCAATTGTTCATGATGGGCCACCAACATGGATAATTTACACGCGCACGAGGAGCCCTACCCTCCCCCTCCCCTGCCCACACCCACGCCCTCCCCTACCTCCTCCCTCCACCCCTCCGACCCGACGGTGGCGCCATCTGAACTCAAACCCACCAACTAAAACCCTGCCGGAGACAGCCAGAACTACCACACAAGACCATGACGTCACGATCTCGCATCGCGAGACCCACCCCTGCCTGACCCACATACTGCCTATATAACCTGAGCAGCTCACTACTCCTGCCACTACCAACCGGGCAGTCAGACGACCAAGACCACACCGCCAGCACTCAACCCAGCCAACCGGCTTGCTCTCCAAACAGCCACCCGGCTTGCTCTCCAACCACAGCCAACCGGCCCGTCACTCCACTGCCCGCCGCACAGCCGGACGAACAACCCCACCCTGCACCAACCGGGCGCCGCCTGCTGCCGCCCTGCCGCCACAACCACCAAGTAAGCACCAACCGAACCGTTCCACGAGCCGCCAGCACTCAACCCAGCCAACCGGCTTGCTCTCCAATCAGCCACCTGGCTTGCCCTCCAACCACAGCCAACCGGCCCGTCACTCCACTGCCCGCCTGCCCGCCTGCTGCCGCCACAACCACCAAGTAAGCGCCAACCGAACCGTTCCACGAGCCACTCGGCCCGACACTGCCACTGCACTGCTCGGGACGACACACCGCGAACACAGCACACCCCTGCAGACAACAACAAACAGACCCGTTCCACCACCCACTCGGCCCGCTACCGCCACTGCACCGCCCGGGGACGACACACCGCGAACACATCACACCCCTGCGCGCAGCCAAACGAACGGCCTACAACTCCGCATCCCTGCCATAAGCGACCAACGGACTCGCTTCACGACCCACGCGGCCGGCTACCGCCACTGCAACGCCGGGGACGACACACTGCGAACACATCACAACCCTGCACCGCAGCCAAAACGAACCCACCCCCGCTCACCAAACGAAACCGGCCAAAACAACAAACCGCCGGACACCACGACGAGACAAACAGCTCCACACCTATATCAACACGGCTGTGGAAACTGCACACATACGCCGTGAACAAACACACCGCCTGACACGATAGTCAGACGAACGGCGTCACCGCTGAAAAACGTAAAAACACACCGAGAACACGCCACACTACTGCCCACCAGCAACACACAAGCCACACGGCGCCACTACTGCCACTGCACCGCCCGCGGACAACACACCACGGACAACAAGCAATAACCGAGCCCCGGCTCCACTATCACCACTGCACCGCCCGCGAACAAGGCAAACCCTGCACCAACCAAGCGACGGTTGCACACGCACTCGCCAAGACCGTGAGCTGCTCGACTCAACGACCGACCCGCCTGGCGCAACCCGACCACCTGCACGCCACGTCAAAAGAAATAATGGCGCGCACAACTAAACGCACTAGACGCAACACTGACGCATCTGACCACACGGACGCTCCACCTGCACCTACACCCGCGCCAGCGCCAGCAGCCGCCACCACAGACGCAACACCAACCACACGCACACGAGGCAGACCACGCGCCACCGCCACCCGAGCCCCGCCAGCCGAGGTCCTGTCACATACCATCCCAAAAGAACCAATCGACCCAACCGCACAGATGGCCGCATTACAGCAAACACTCACGGAAACACTAGCCCAGCAGGCCGAGCTCAACAGAACCATGATGGAGAGGGTTACGGCCATGGAAACATCTAAACAAAAAAGGAAGCGATCCAACAGCCAAGGATCATCAGCATCCTCCTCCCGAACATCCAACAGCCGACGCAACTCCGACCACCACACCAACCGCCGCAACCGCAACCGTGAACCATCCTCCTCACCAGAACACGGGCGAGCATGGTGCCCCTCCTCCACCACACGCAAGAGGCATAACGACCGGAGAGACAGCGACGCCGCAAGAGGGAGAGAACGTAGACCGCGCGCATCCAGACGCTCCCCATCCTCCGAAGATGAACGAGCACACCGGAAGATAATGGACGACATCATAACACAAGGCAATGGCTACAACAAGCAGCACAGAGGTAGGAAACCACTACTTCCACACACATTTGTAATACGGGCAGAACAGAAGGGGAAGGTGGGGCAGGGCGAGAGCACCTGGTTCGAATACTTGTCCGCCATACACAGGATGGCGAAAGACCCCACGGTGCCCACAAGCTGGATTGACCCACTCGCAGACCACGTCGAACAGATAGTGGAGATGGCGGCAGAGTGGGAGTGGGAGACCTGCCTCGCATGGTCCGAAAGGATTTTTAACATGATAGATGACGGCAGGCTCCCGAGGGCATGGAGAGATCCTACGGCCATAAAGGACGTGCAGCGAGACGCGTGCCTTACTGGACAGAGGAGCATCCAGGCACAGAAACGATCCACAACAACCAGAAGGGCCCAACGTACACCTCCCCCACACACCGATGACACGCAGAACCAAAGGACAGACACCACCTCAACACCAGCATACCAACAATACAGGCGGCCCGAGTTCAACTATGAAACCGACGGCCGGCCATGCCATCGATGGAACACGGGCCAAGACTGCGGCTTCACCACATCCCACGGAACCGGGGTAGAACGATTTGCCCACCTTTGTGCGTGGTGCGCAAACAAGTACCGCAGGGCTAACCCCCATAAAGAAACAGAGTGCAACAACAAAAAGCGGCAACTCGAGAGACGAACACAAGGTGCATCCAACGAAAACGCGACTGAGAAATCAGATTTTTGCTGAACGGCCCCAGCCAGGCCGAAAAAATGGACACGACACAAGCAAGAACCACACCCAAACAGGCCACCAACGGATGCATACCACTAGCCGAAGTGAACCTGAACCACCAAAGCACCACAGAAAATACAGGCCCAAACCACCACCAACAGGCCACAACTGACTCACACTACCAACAACGCAGACACAGCAAGTCCGGGACACACGCAGCGAGCACAGACTCCACACACAGCTCAACTACCACCTCAACAGCCCCGGCAAACACCACCCAAACAGGCACAGCCGCCACCCAACCCAACACGACCGCCAACACCACGGAGCCACGCCTCGCCTCCCAACAAGACGGTCCATACCGACCTCAACCCTCCACTACCATCACATCAAACGGAGACGGCCAGCCACCACTCTCGCAAAGCGTCTCCCGACCACCAACCATCACCCATCACGACACCACCACAAGGGACCGACCCACCATCCAGACAAAAGACGGGGAGAAAAACCACCGAATAAAAACAACACCACCTGCCCCCACGACCATGAACCCAGGTTGCCACGAGGAAGGAACCAAGACAGCACGGGTACGGCCCACGACCACCCCGCCCAGTCCACCCACCAGTCGCCCCGACCCGCAGGAGGGCGAACAACCTGACGCGCTACTTACAGCTGACCACAGGGCACAGGCACACGAGGACATCGACGAGGCACTTGCAGACCCCACTAACGAGCCGGCACCGCCCTACGACCCACCCCACACACCAATAACCTACCGCTCCACCATCTTTAAGATCTGGCCGACCACAGTTGCCCAAGCATGGGACGATCACCCATACATGACCATATACAATCAGGTCAGAGCCACAGGCCTCCCCAACCACGTCGCGGCAAGAATTCCGGTTCCATCCGACCTAAACATCCCGGCCTGGAGGAAGTACCTCAGGAACTACCACGACAAAGAACTGGTAGACTTCCTCGAATTCAGGTGGCCGGTGGATTACACGGCCGACGAGCCACCAATCCCGGCCGCAGCAAACCACGCTGAAGACGCCGACCAAACAAAATGGATCCGCCGCTACGTACGCAAAGAAGTAGGACATGGCGCACTCCTCGGCCCGTTCACCACCACACCCTTCACGCCATGGGCCCAGACCAGCCCCTTAATGACACGCCCGAAGAAAAACACCGACGAGCGCCGGGTCATAGTAGACCTCAGTTATCCCAGAGGAGCCAGCGTCAATGCCGGGATCAGGAAGGGATACTTCCAGGGCAGACCAAACACTTACACACTCCCGGGAATAATGGACCTAGCGGACGAGGTCACCAGGCTCGGCCAAGGCTCCTACATCTGGTCTGCTGACCTGGCACGAGCATACCGCCAGCTGCAAACCTGCCCCCTCTCCGTGCCCCTCCTGGGGATCAGGTTCGATCATGAGGTATACTTTGACCTGGCACCCGCCTTCGGCTGCAGGACATCATCAATGGCCTGCGCACGAACAACAAACACCGTTATATACCTCATAAGAAAAAGGGGACACTTCGCATTATGCTACCTCGACGACTTCGTCGGGGTAGCAGCCACCAAACAGGCTGCCGACGCGGCCTACCTAGATATGCTGAAGATCATGGCGGCCCTCGGCCTGGCACTCTCCCCCACAAAATGCACCCCACCCACACACCTCACAACCTGGCTGGGCTACGAGATCTGCACGGACCAAATGACCGTCAGCATCCCCGACGACAAACTAGCAGATGTCCTAAAAGAATGCAAAGACACAGCCAACGTCAAGAGCCTGACCCGGACGACCCTCCAGCGCGTAGTAGGGCGCCTACAACATATCGCGAGGTGCGTAACACCAGCACGCAGGTTCATGAACCAGATATTGGCCACCCTCCGCGACACACCACGAACCGGCAGACACCCCGTCAACATCGAATTAAGACGAGACCTCGCATGGTTCGCAGACTATGCGAGGACCACCAATGGGGTAGTCCTCCTCCAACCAGCACCGAAAACACCATGGACTATCGAGTGTGACTCCTCCCTCCGCGCCGGAGGAGCACACTCCCAGGTAGCATATTACACGGAGGCGTACACCCACGAATATATGGCAACCGGCCACCATATAAACAGACTCGAGGCCATAAACCTAGTCGTCGCCCTCCACGCCCTTGCCCCCACCAGACCGCAGGACTACGCAATTACTATCAACACCGACAACGAGACATCCCAAGCGGTCCTCTCCTCTGGAGCTGGGAAGGACCCAGTCCTCTGCGCCTGCGCTAGGGAGATATGGAGATTTGCCGCACTGTACTCCACGGAAGTACGCATCATCCACAAGCCGGGCAAAGAACTCATCCTTGCCGACGCCCTCAGCAGGGCACCATTCGACAGCGCCGCACGAGAAAAAGCCGACACAATCTGCCGCCGCCTTACCCTAAACCGACTGCGGGTCAGACATTGTAACACCATGATACCCAATGCTATATAGACTGGGGATAGTAATATTTGCCTTCTATCCCCAGCCTCTCCCAACGACGACCGGACGCACATCGCAACACTCTTCCGAGCAGGCCTGGCGGCGGGGACGTGGGCCAACAAAAACCGGCAAGTCAAACGGTACCTCCAACACACACACGACCGCCACTACGACCCCCGCCGCCCATCACAGTACGACCTCATGGCCTACGTCGCATCGTTGGACACCAAACTAAGATCGCCCTCGGCAGTACTAAACTACTTCAGCGGGGCACGGACATGGGTCAGCACCAGCGAGGGCCAGACAGCCGCGTTTGACACCTACGCGGTCTCAGTAATAAAACGCGGGGTGGTCCGGTCCTCCGTCCACCAACCAAGACAGGCCCCACCCATAGCCCCAACAACCTTACTCCACATCGTCAACCACTTCCGAGCCGTAGGCCGCCGAGCACGGGTATTCACCGCAGCAATACTCATGGGGTACGTCACCCTACTGAGGCAAGGCAACCTGCTCGTCACTGGCCGGAGGGACGACCCGGGCCACACCATCCAGGATGCGGACGTCCATGATGCAGGCACCCACCTTGTCCTCCACGTCCGAACCACCAAGACCACCAGACTGGCTCGCGATGCATTCTCCATCATGGTCCGCATGAATGAGCAACACACCATCTGCCCCGTTCGAGCATGGCGGGCATACAGGAGGTCGGCGCGGCCTGCCCCACACGACCCGGCATTCTGGCTCCCCAACGGCGCCCCGCTCACCGCTCCCACGCTCCTGGCCGCTCTCCGAGCCGCGCTCCGAGCCGCTCGCCACCCCCACCCGGAAGCCTACACCCTCCACAGCCTCCGAAGAGGAGGAGCACAGGCCTGTGCCAAGGCCGGCGCCTCCATCGACGAAGTCCGGCGGCTGGGGAACTGGCGATCCTCGGCAGTTCACACATACGTCCCGAAGGCGGCCTTCCCCGCAGCGACACAGGCCCTCCCCACATTTGGTTGAGGGCCTG
>JASIRB010002656.1:0-23364 GCA_030323885.1 Branchipolynoe longqiensis | reverse complement strand
GTTTCGGATTCCGAGTCGGAGTGGGAAGATGCCTCGCGTGCGCAGCAGTCGACCGACTCTGAGGTGTTACAGTCTGCGAAGTCTAAGAAGACGAAAAGGGATTCATCGGAAGGTGATGAGTACTACCGGAAACGTAGTAAATCCCGAAAGCCCAAGAAAGTGAAGAAGTCTAAGTCGAAGAAGAAGAAGAAAAAGAAGAAGTCTTCTTCTTCCGACTCTTCGTCGGATTCCACGACTACCGACACGGATTCGGAAGCGTCGCATAAAGGAAAGTATGCGGACATTACGACGAAGGTTATGAAGAAGATTAGGTTGGACAAACGTAAGAAAATCAACACGTGTTCGTTGATGCGTAAAAATGTCCGCGGACATTTTCATACGTTTAAACCTGTGGAGGTTATAAATAAACTTGCAGAGCAGTACACTGGGGTTAAAGGACTCCCTGAGGCTACCATGAAGGACATGGATGACGATGTTACTTTAAATGAAGATCGGAAGCGAATGGAGGCATCCTTGAGCATGGCGCATAAAGGGGTGCTGGTTGCGTTGGCGGCTATTATGCCTATAGCCAACCGTATGATGACGGACCATAAGTTTACCACTCTTTGTGAGGATATGAACGCGAGTGTGGCAGCATTAACGGCAACAAGTAACTTTCTCTCATATCGCAGATATGAGAATGTCTTCAAATCAGTAACCACAGAGGCAGGAAAGGAGGTGGCGAGATCCAAGAAAGTGGTGGATAATGATGGGAAAGAGTACACGTTGTTCCTTCCTCCGAAGCCGATCAAAGGAAAGCCACTGGATGCAACAAAGATGTTCGGAGGCCAGTTGCAGTACTTGTTCAAACAAGTGGAGACGGCAGCCAAACAATCAAAACACCATGAGGTGAAGAAGGATCTTGGAAAATTTAAGAAATTTAGATCGGATTTTCGGGGCAGGCGAACCGGCCAACCAGGAGGACGCCCAGGCAGCTCCAGCTACGGAAGTCAGAGAGGCCGGGGGCAGAGAGAGAGAAACCAGTTCGGTTGGAACGACGACAACCGTCCGTTCAGGGGGAACCCGCCCTTCAAGCCGCTCCCGAGGCCTGCCCTCGCTGGAAGGCTGGGGTGCTCATAGAGGGGCGATAGCTACAGGGGGCCGTTGGCTAGAAGAAGAGAGAAATGATCATATTAATGTTTTAGAACTCCAAGCTATTTATTTAGGTTTAAAGAGTTTGATAGATGTGCCTGAGACTGTTGTTCAAGTTTTAACGGATAATACTACAGCTATGGCGTATATTAGGAATATGGGTGGAACAAAGTCCAAGGAGTGTAACAAATTAGCAACACAAATTTGGGATTGGGCTCAAGAACACCAAGTTTGGTTAACAGTTGCTCATATTCCAGGTAGCCAAAATACGTTAGCGGATTTTAAAAGTCGTTGCTTTCATGATCATTTAGAATGGTCTTTGAGTGATAGTATTTTTGAGGAAATTTGTAACAAGTGGGGTGTTCCAGAAGTAGATTTGTTTGCTTCGCGTAGGAATAACAAAGTTGATAGATATGTTTCTTGGCATCCAGAGCCAGAATCCTGGAAAGTGGATGCTTTCTCGATGATTTGGAATGAAAAATTTTATTATATTTTTCCCCCTTTTGCCTTAATCAGCAAGGTAGCCAGGAAAATCAGACTAGACAATGCGCATGCAGTGCTAATAGTGCCGGAGTGGAACACGCAGCCCTGGAGGGCAGCAGTGGAGTGGGGAGCGAGAGATTGTTTACGATTCCCAAGAGGTCCGCTGAACCTTCGTTACCAAGGAAAACTGACAAACACGGGAGACGTGTCCACAACACCACTATTGGCATTCCTTTTTTAGCTAAATATTTAGAGAAGTTTGGTTTAGATAAAATTACCCAGGAGAGGTTAATTGCGCATGCATGGCGACCAGGAACTGTAAAATTATATACGTGTTATTTAAAGAAATGGGGTGTTTATTGCTTAGTGCATAAAGTAAAGCCTATGAACCCTTCGATTGCTCAAGTTACAAGATTTTTGCGGATGATGGAAGATGATGGCCTGGGTTATGGAGCTGTTAATACAGCCAGATGTGCACTGTCGGTAATTCTTCCCAGGATTGAAGGACAAACAGTTGGAAAATATCATGTTATTCACTGGTTTATGAGGGGTGTTTATTTTAGGAATCCTCCTAAGCCAAAGTATAGTAGGTTTTGGGATGTTTCAGTAGTATTTAAGCTGTTCCAGCAATGGCCTAGTAATAGACATTTATCGATTAAACAGTTAGGTTTTAAGTTGGCTGTATTGTTACTTTTGGTAACTGGACATAGAGGCCAAACTATTGTTGCCCTTTCACTTCAGGGCTTAGAGATAGATAACAAGGAGGCTACGTTTGATTTGGATAAGTTGTTAAAATCAAACCGTTTAGGAGACCCACTCTCTTCGATTAGTTTGACGAGTTTCCCAAAGGATAGGAAACTTTGTGTGGTGTCGGCGATTAAAGTGTATATTGCCAAGACAGCGCCAATTAGGAATTCGCGCCAGCTATTGATTAGCTTTATTAAGCCACATAAGGCTATCTCCAGAGACACGCTCGCAAGATGGACGATGATTGTGCTCAAGGAAGCAGGGGTTGATACACAACGTTATGCTTCGCATTCTACGAGAGGTGCGATGGCTTCAAAAGCAAGACATTTGGGGATCTCGGTTAAAAAGATCCTGGCGCACGCTGGCTGGAAGACGGCGAAGTCGTTTGCAAAACATTACAACAAACGACTTGAGAAGACAAGTGGGGTGGCGACCCGACTACTCACCAACTAAGAAGGTCACGTGAGTGTGAACAGTTTGAGTTATGATTGTTCTGAATGTTAATTGTTGATGTACATGATTGAGGATAAAAATGAGGCTACGTAAAGTCTCCCTCGGCCTCGAGTAGCCGAGGCGGTGTACCGAGGTAAAATAGTATAGTTAGACGAATCTTACCTTGGTACAGATGATGGATAACTCTTGTTTTCCCGAGGTACAGGCCTCGGGTAGTCGTGGGCTAGGGCCCACCCACCACACCCAGTCACGACTACTATGTTTGCTTGTGCCAAAAAGAAAACATGAGGAATTCCAATCATTAACCGCATTTTTATCCTGAATAAGTTTTGTAAAGATTGACGTACCGGATGTTGCTTGCTTCTCCCTAGCCCACGACTACCCGAGGCTTGTACCTCGGGAAAACAAGAGTTATCCATCATCTGTACCAAGGTAAGATTCGTCTAACTATACTATATGTGTATGTGTGTGTCTATGTATGTATGTATATGTGTATGTGTGTCTATGTATGTATGTATATGTGTGTCTATATATGTATGTGTGTATGTGTGTGTCTATGTATGTATGTATTTGTGTATGTGTGTGTCTATGTATGTGTGTGTATGTATGTGTATGTGTGTTTATGTATGTATGTATATGTGTGTCTATGTATGTGTGTATGTGTGTGTCTATGTATGTATGTATATATGTGTGTATGTGTGTGTCTATGTATGTATGTGTGTATGTGTGTGAGTATGTATGTATATATGTATGTATGTATGTATGTATGTATGTATGTATGTATGTATGTATGTATGTATGTATGTGCGCAGAGGGAGGGGGGGTTGTCGCCTTATTTTTTGTCCGCATGCGCAGAACACCCTACTGGCAGATGGGCAGGACAAAGCAGGTGTGGTTTTAGGAGAGGGAGGGGGCAACGACCACTTCCGGTCATTTCTGGGACATTAGGTTCTGTCCCCCTAGTGGTCAAGTGCTGCACTAATGCCTGTCCCTTGCGCCCTCTGGTGTTTAAATCAGTGGGCCCCACTTATATATATGTTCGCAATGGGATTTCACAATTACCAGTTTTTCAATCCCAGCCATGCTGGCCTAATCAGTAGAACGAAGGCTTCCCGTGCGGGGTATCCCAGTGCCGCAGCACTATGAAATGGCCATGAGTGAATGAGTTGAGCGTCCGATTCGGCCACTGCGACCGATTTGTCAAAGGGCTTCCAATTGACTGCTTTTTAGTATTCGAGGAGCGGGACGTAGCTCAGGCGGTAGAGTGTCCAGCTGTGTAGGTGTGGGTCATCCGTTCGATCCTGCTCAGTGGATCCATTTGCAGTTTGGGTTATTTTCCGTTCCAACCAATGGTCCACAACTGGTTCATCAGTGTAAACGTGCCGGCTGGTGGTGTGGGTGGTGTGAACAGGTCAAGTGAAAACACTACAGGTAATAAAGGAAAACAGGGTAAGAAGGAAAAGTAAGAGAGTGAGACTCTCTGGTTTATTGCTTATATAGGTTCTCAAGATTCAAGATGGCCGTTGTCACATGATCCTATTCATCAATCACAGTACAATGCAGTGGTCACATGACTCACTCCTCCAATCAGAGTACAATGCAGTGGTCAATGATCATAACAATACCATGTGGGGGGAGGGGGCATGTGAGGTGACTCTTCCAAAGACTGTTCTTAGTCAAACTCGGAAGTGACACTCCCTCTCAAAGACTATTCAATATACAAGTTCTATACCTAATGAATAATAGTTTACCAAGTTCACACATCCTCCATATGTCTTTGGGTTTTTATAATTTAACATTTATCATTATATAGACAGTTTGTAATTTATTATAGTAACTTCACCTCGGTTCACATGTATTATATCGGACAATTTTACAAAAGGCTTCTCTGATGACGTCATGATCCCCGGGCGTGATTTGTGCTCAAAATGGCGCCAAATGAGGGTTAAATGTCGTCTGGGGTCCTGTTCAGTGTTGGTGTCGTCTGCATACCTGCCAACTTTTGTTAAACGAAAATCCTAACAATAGAAATCCATGGGAGCGAAGCGAGGCGCGCAAGTGTTCTAGGGGGGTCCGGGGGCATGCCCCCCCCCCAGAAAAATTTGAAAAATACATAAAAAATGGTGCATTCTGGTGCATTTTGATTTTAGGCACATTATTAAAGAAATTATTACCAGTTTTCAGCCTAAATACTAGAGTGAGTAAAGTTAAAAGTACATGTATATGTATATAAAATGGAAACTATCAGGCGATTAAAGTCTTTACGATTTATTTCGAATTTGATTTTGAAAAAGCGGAATAATATGTTTATAATTCGTAGGGCGGAATGAGAATAAAAAAATCGTAATTATTCCGCAAAAATCGTAATAGTTGACAGGTATGCGTCTGGTGCCAGTAGCCAGTAGCCAGTCAGTCAGTTACTAAGTTAGTTGCTCTCCTCCTTCATTTTGGACCGGAAGCGCTGGTCGAATTGATAAGAGCGCATAATTCCCATGCGGAATGTCGAGAGTTAAATCAAATCCTGGCCGAGTCAAACCAATGACTTACAAAATTGATGCTTGTCGCTACTTAGCCTGGCGCTCGGCATTACTAGGATATGGCAAGGACTGGCTAGCCAGGCATCAGGATAATGTGACTGAGTGGGACATGAGGTTATGGTGCCAGTGTGCTGGCATCCTAGTGGGACAGTGCTATGAAGTCGTCATGAGCGTGCACTGTCAGTGTCACAAGTCAGGTACCTGTCCTGATATGACCTTGGCTGTTGCCAGGACATAAAACCGCAACAAACACAGGGATGAAAGATCTCCGCGATTTCGCGGATTTCCGCGATTTTTTTTATATTCACAAAATCACTAGGAATCGGGATATATATATATGACAACATTTGGTTAGTTCGAATCTGGTTTTCATATGACCTTAGATTTTGCTAGAACATAAGACCGAAACAAGAATGAGTTAGACATGGTCGATAATATGGGCACAAACAATGCTAGTTGAAACCTGACTTCCGGCATTTTCCCGCGATTCTCTGATAGTACTAAGTCTATGTGAGTAGATCCGCGTTTTCGCTAAATTCGCCGTCTGTGTAATAATCTCGGCTTGATTTCCGCGATTTTAGCCAGAGACTACTTTTAGCCCTGCTTGAAACAAAACAAACAAAAACAAAGGAGCTTCATTTTTTTGGCGGGGAAGAGAAAAAAAAAAAGGAAAGGAAAGGAGAGGAGATGGGAACACGGAGATGGGAACACATATCGTCTGCGAACTAGTTCCTGCAGCGGCCACCAGACGGCGGGTCTTTGAAGTGGCGTTTTCTAGGAGTACTGAGAGTCCAGTGCAGTGCGGCACGGCTGCGCACTAAGGCAGACCTCGTAATTTTACCGCCAGGCGGCGCACTCCTTCCACTCTCCCCCTCCCCTCCTTCCACCGCCACGCCTCTTCCATCTCGCCCCTCCTGTGACCTCCATACTGGAGCTACGTCCCCGCTCTTCTTACCCACCACCTCCGCCACCCGTCCACCAAGTTCTTTCCTCCTGCCCTCATCCTGCCGTGTTGACCGCCACCCCTCCACCAAGTTCTTTCCTCCTGCCCTCATCCTGCCGTGTTGACCGCCATCCCTCCACCAAGTTCTTTCCTCCTGCCCTCATCCTGCCGTGTTGACCGCCATCCCTCCACCAAGTTCTTTCCTCCTGCCCTCATCCTGCTGTGTTGACCGCCGCCCCTCCACCAAGTTCTTTGCTCCTGCCCTCATCCTGCCGTGTTGACCGCCATCCCTCCACCAAGTCCTTTCCTCCTGCCCTCATCCTGCCGTGTTGACCGCCATCCCTCCACCAAGTTCTTTCCTCCTGCCCTCATCCTGCCGTGTTGACCGCCATCCCTCCACCAAGTTCTTTCCTCCTGCCCTCATCCTGCTGTGTTGACCGCCATCCCTCCACCAAGTTCTTTCCTCCTGCCTCATCCTGCCATGTTGACCACCACCCCTCCACCAAGTCCTTTCCTCCTGTCCTCATCCTGCTGTGTTGACCGCCACCCCTCCACCAAGTCCTTTCCTCCTGCCCTCATCCTGCCATGTTGACCGCCACCCCTCCACCAAGTCCTTTCCTCCTGCCCTCATCCTGCGGTGTTGACCGCCAGCCCTCCACCAAGTCCTTTCCTCCTGCCCTCATCCTGCGGTGTTGACCGCCACCCCTGCACCAAGTCCTTTCCTCCTGCCCTCATCCTGCCATGTTGACCACCACCCCTCCACCAAGTTCTTTCCTCCTGCCCTCATCCTGCTGTGTTGACCGCCGCCCCTTCACCAAGTTCTTTCCTCCTGCCCTCATCCTGCCGTGTTGACCGCCGCCCCTCCACCAAGTTCTTTGCTCCTGCCTCATCTGCTGTGTTGACCGCCCCCCTCCACCAAGTCTTTCTGCCCTCTCTGCCATGTTGACGCCCAACCCTACAAGTCCTTTCCTCCTGCCCTCATCCTGCCGTGTTGACCGCCATCCCTCCACCAAGTCCTTTCCTCCTGCCCTCATCCTGCTGTGTTGACCCCTCCACATCTCTCTCATTCCCTCCGCCGCCCCTCCACAAGTCCTTTCCTCCTGCCATCCCCCCCCCCCTCCCCTTGAATTTGTTAACTAAAATTGAACTTATGAGAATACTGGTAATCCTAGTTCGTCCCCGCTGATCCCTCAGGAAGGATTGAAGCTGTTGGTCACAGCTTCAGCTTACATGAAAGCCCAATCCTTCACCATGGCGACTATTCGTTAAACTCACTTTACCCCTATGATCACATGTCTCTTGATAATGACATTTAATCCGGTTGTTATTATATATTTGCTTTTAAAGTAGATTGCAGTGAAATTGTTCCTGGCAAATATTTTACGTTAAATAAAATACCACTTCCTGTATGTGTGTTCATCGCCTCCCCAACTCCCACATCCACTGACGATCCAACTACTGCATGCAAACTCATGCACAACCTATCCTAATTAGCAAATATGGTAACGCCTAATCTGCGCCTGTGTACAGGCTACGAGGCGCACTGCGGCTCTAACAGTGCACCACACACTGTCTGTTCTATGTGCTTGCTTTTGGGGGTTTCGTAACCTTACGATGGTTACCGGCTGCAAAACTGCAGCAATATAGAAAGGCCCCGATAAATCGATCCAATCTTTGGTTGAAGATTAATCTTCAGGTGGGATGGTTGTAGAAGCTGGGGATGTCTTGAAACATTCAAAATGACAAATCATTGGGGCAGCCCTGAATCACTCCGGTCCGGCGGTAGTAGAGCACTCATATCCAGTAACAGCTGCAAGGGTTCAGGAGGAAGGGATGGGTAAAGGTGGGTCCAGCAGGTTCCAGCAACAAGAACAAAGCAAGAGAAACGATAAGGCACAGGGCCTCACCCAGGCAAACAACTCCCTTGATCAGGGGGAGAAGTAAGCCCGGGAGAAAAAAGGGTAGAGTATAGGACAGAGAAATGAGGAGAGTTGTGTCAAAGACACGGACAGAGTAAGAGTAGAAAGTGAGATGCTGGCAGGCTCCCCCTCCTGGAACTCTTTTCAGACATTATCAAGGAGGAGCATGGCCAGAAGAGAGGAGATAAGAGAGAGGTGTGGGCGGAGTGCAGTCCGGATAGCAAGTGCATCCTATGTGTGCCACCGCAGCGCTTTTGTGTGCCCTCTGTGTCTGGCATATACACTGCATCATTTTTCTTCTGACTTGATGCAGTGTGCCTCCACCCATTATATCCTTGTCCAGTAGCCTGATTAGTGGCCTCCTGTGTCTGGCAAGCACACTGCTTCATTTGTTGATGCAGTGTGCTTGATACCTACCCTAGTTGGGATGTTGCCCAATCAGTGGCCTGTGTGTATCAGCGTCAGTATCTGGGAGGGCTCTTCTAAGTTCTAGCGCATAAGTGTGTCAGTCACTGACCTTAGATGTTGCCAGGACGTAAAACTCCAACAACCAACCAACCTATGAGCCTATTTATTGAGGTGACTGCTTTGCGATTTTTTTTTTATGCTGCTTCATAATTTTGGTCGATTTATATATTTTCTAAATGCTTCTGTGCGAGTGGCTAGTCCCGTCCCGTGTGTGTGTGGGGGGGAGGGGGGGGGGGGGGGCAAGTGCATGCTGGTACCCGCCACCCCCACCCAAGCCAGAGAGGGGGGGGGGGGGACCACTACAGAGCTTATTACACGCGATAAAGGGTTTATCACTATCCATATAATTGTTTTACAATTAGCGATCAAAGTTGCATGGCCTGATGAAACCTTTTTTTCTTTTTTCTTTTTCAAATCCACAACACTTACCTACAGTTGATTCCATATATCCAACTTAGATTCTGGTGCATTAACTAATGATTTGGGGCAGCGTATATATAATAATCATTGAATTTATGACCACATCCCTTTGGGCACCTACTTTGAGACATCCATTAGGCATGGAGGCCACTAACCAATTAGGTCAATCGTGTGACTTCATTAGTCTTGCCCTCATTCTAAGTACCACATGTAGCTTCGTCAGGTCCCAGGAGGTCTAGTGGAAGATTAATGGCACCATAGCATGGTTCCCTGGCCGTATCACAGATCGCTCCACTATGGTAGTTTCAAAGTCTATGCAATCAGCAAATGTTTAAAAAAAAGAATTAAAAAAAAAAAAAATTATTAAGATATTACAAAAGGACAGATACGAGATAAGTAGTTTGGAGAGAGTGTTACTCTTATACTCTAGTCACACAAGACCAACCGATAGTTATATTTAGAGAATTGTATTGAGGAAATGGGCCGAGTCAGAGCGGAGCCAGCCGCACACTGGAGAAGTATGAAAGCGGTCTACTTGCCGTTTTGGTAGTTCATGGCAGGTTTGGCCCGAGTCAAACCAATGATGCAAAATAATGTATACTTGTCGCTACCTAGCCTGTCACTCGGCTTTACTAGGATAGGGCAAGGAACAGTGCAATGAGGAAGACCAATTGTCTACGGTTAAAATTTCCTCTGCCTAATCAACTAACATAACTACAAACAGCTAAGATGACAAGATAACTACCAAATTGAGACTATTGCTGTTCAGCGATGAAAACAAGTCGCGATGTGACTTACTCATTATGGACAGGGTAAATATGCCATCACAAATGGGGGGTGGGAACCCACTAAAAGACGCAGAAATACTAAAAGGAAAGAAGATATTTATGCTGCAGAGAAGCGATTACATAGATTTCCGCTTCAACTGAGTGGTTCCACAAAAACCCGCGTGGTGGCGCCCTCATGCTGAGAGATGTGACCTGTCTGGAGGAACTCTGTGCTCCTGTGCGCTGGTTACCTCCAGGCCGTGCTAACTGCTTCTGGCTGCTGCCATCTAGCGGCCGGAGCCCGGCATTAGCCCGCAGTGCACGTCGTGTGCTGCAGGGGGCGCCACCGATGGGTTTCACTCCGCTAGGAGGTCACCGTCACCCCCGCCACCCGCGCCACCCTGCCTCCCGCCACCCGCGCCACCCCGCCTCCCGCCACCCGCCAACCCGCCTCACGCCTCCCGCCAACCCGCCTCATGCCTCACGCCAACCCGCCTCATGCCTCATGCCTCCCGCCTCCATCCCACCTGGCCCGGTGGCTGAATCGGTAGAGCGCGGGACTCGCATGCGGAAGGTCGGGAGTTCGGTTCTCGGTTGAGTCAAAGCAATGACTTATACAATTGATACTTGTCGCTTCCTAGCCTGGTGCCTGGCATTAATAGGATAGGGCAAGCAATGGTTAGCTCCGTGTCAGGATAATGTGACTATGGGGGATATCGGGTCATGGTGCCGGGAGCCTGATTTATAAGTGCGGCAGCACTATAATAAAGTAGGCATGAGTGCGCACTGTTAGTCCCACCTCACACTTCCCCCCCCTCCCGCCTCCCGCCTCCCGCCTCCCGCCTCCCGCCACGCAATACCAGTAGCGGTCCGCCGCGCATGCGCGTAGTCTCACGTTATGCGGGCAGGGTGTGGGTGTGGGTGTGGGTCTGGACCGGGTTGAGGGGGTGTGGGGGCGGAGCTGGGATGGGTGTGTGGGGGCGAGGTTTGGGTGTGAGGGCGGGGTCGAGTTGAGAGTGTGCTGGTGGGCTGGTCTTACAAGTGGGTACCCGTCTTGATATGACCTTAGATGTTACCAGACGTAAAACTGTAAAAACCAAGCAACCCGCCACCCTCCATCCCCCGCCTCACGCCTCCCTTCTCCCACCTCATGCTGCACGTCTCACGTCTCACGCCTCATGCCTCCAGCCTCCATCCCCCGCCTCACGCCTCCCCTCTCCAGCCTGACGCCTCCCATCTCCCCGCCCTCACGCCTCTCGCTTCATGCCTCACGTCTCCTGCCTCATGCCTCACACCTCCAGCCTCCAGCCTCACGCCTCCCCTCTCCCGCCTCACGCCTCACGTCTCTCGCCTCACGCCTTCAACATGCTGGCTCACGCCTCCCGCCTCCCGCCTACCTCTCCCACTTCCCTCCTCCCACTTCCCTCCCTCCTGCCTCCTGCCTCCTCCCCTCCCCTTCCTCCCTCCAAGCACCTCCCATCTCCCACCTGCCACTTTCCACTACCTGCCTCCCGTCTCCCACCTCCCGCCTCCCGCCTCCCATCTCCCGCCTCTCATCTCCCGCTTCCCGCCTCCCACCAGGGAATACCAGCAGCTCTCCGCCGCACATGCGCGCAATCTCACTTTATGTGGGCGGGGTGAGGGTAAGTGTGTGGGAGCGGGGTGAGGGTGAGTGTGTGGGGGTGGGGTGAGTGTGAGTGTATGGGGGTGGGGTGAGGGTGAATGTGTGGGGGTAGGGTGAGTGTGGTGTATGGGGGTGGGGTGAGGGTGAATGTGTGGGGGTGGGGAGGGGGTGTGAGTGTGTGGGGGTGGGGTGAGGGTGAGTGTGTGGGGGCGGGTGTGAGGGTGAGTGTGTGGGGGCGGGGTGAGTGTGAGTGTTATGGGGGTGTGGGGAGGGTGAATGTGTGGGGGTGGGGTGAGTGTGAGTGTGTGGGGGCGGTGGAGGGTGAATGTGTGTGGGCGGTGGTGTGGGGTGAGTGTGTGGGGGTGGGGTGAGGGTGAGTGTGTGGGGGTGGGGTGAGGGTGAGTGTGTGGGGGTGGGGTGAGGGTGAATGTGTGGGGGCGGGATGAGGGTGAGTGCGTGGGGTGAGGGTGAGTGTGTGGGGGTGGGGTGAGGGTGAGGGTGAATGTGTGGGGGCGGGATGAGCGTGAGTGCGTGGGGGTGGGGTGAGGGTGAGTGTGTGGGGGCGGGGTCAGCCCAGTGCAAGCGGCACGTGGCAGCCGACGACCCGCCAGGACTGAGAAGGCACGGGGATCCGCCAGTACAGAGAATGGATCGGGACCCCGCAGGACTGACAAGGAAGGCAGCGGTACCCGGCTGGACTGAGAAGGCACAGGGACCCGGCAGGCCGCCTGGACCACACGTTACCCTGAACAGAGTCGTGTATAGAGGGGCTCGTGTACTGAGGTGGTGCACTGGGGTGGTGTACTGAGATGGTGTAAAGAGGTGATGTACTGAGGTAGTGTACTGAGCTGGTGCATTGAGGTTGTTCACTGAGGTGGTGTACTGAGGTGGTTCACTGAGGTGGTGTAGAGAGGTGGTGCACTGAGGTGGTGCATTGAGGTGGTGTACTGAGGTGGTTCACTGAGGTGGTGCACTGAGGTGGTGCATTGAGGTGGTTCACTGAGGTGGTGTACTGAGGTGGTTTACTGAGGAGGTGCAGTGAGGTGGTTCCATGAGGTGGTATAATGAGGTGGTGTAGAGAGGTGGTGCACTGAGGTGGTTCACTGAGGTGGTTCACTGAGGTGGTTCACTGAGGTGGTTCATTGAGGTGGTGTCCTGAGGTGGTTCACTGAGGTGGTGCACTGAGGTGGTGCACTGAGGTGGTTCACTGAGGTGGTGTACTGAGGTGATGTACTGAAGTGGTGTCGGGCGTGGTGCGCTGGTGTGGAGTGAGCTGGTGCGAGCTCGTGCGAGCTGGTGCAAGCCGCTGTCTGGCGTGGTGAGCTGGTGTTATCTGCTCTCAGAGAGTGCCTTCTACCAATTCCTCCCCCACTTGGCGCAATGTGCGCTGTGAGTGAGCTGTGAACATTCTGAGCTGCTCATTGCGGCTCTGACAACCGCCGCCCCTCCCCTCCCCGCCCCGCCTGGAGGAGGTTGCCAGGTTCTGGAGGATCCCCGAGGTGCTTACTTGGTTTCCATCGCGCGACGGCTTCTGCAGCAACGTTTGCGCCCGGAGCTGGGATCATGTTCTCCAGGGTCCAGTGTGAGCTGGTGAGTGGCGCATTCCACCTTCTGGAGACTGTCCACATGTAGGTGGTGTATGTGAGCATGGTATACACAATATATATAGCATGACGCCATACATGTGCACCGTATGTACATGTTCTCTTATATCATGTAAATCGTCATACACATGCACCATGTATATGTCATGTATACCATGCCATACACATGCATCATACATGTAGCATGTGCCACATGCATCATACATATATCATGTATACCATACACATCCATCATCCATATATCATGTATACCATACACATGTATCATATATATATCATGCATATATTACACCTGCTTCATACATATATCATGTATATCATTGACATGCATTATACATGTTGCATGTATACCATCCACATGCCGCATACATATATCATGTGCATTATACACATGTATCATACATATATCATGTATACCACACAAATGCATCATACATGTATCATGTATACCATGACATGTATCATACATATATCATGCATATGATACACATGCATCATACATGTATTATGCATATCATACACATGTACCATACATATATAGATCATGCATATACACATGCATAGTACAATTATAATGTATACCATACACATACATCATACATATATCATGTATATTACCCACATGCATCATACATATATCATGTATACCAGACACATGCATCATACATATATCATGTATACCATACACATGTACCATACATATATCATGTATAACATACACATGTATCATACCTATATCATGCAAACCATACACATGCATCACACATATATCATGTATCATACACATATCATGCATATCATACACATGCATCGTACATATAACATGAATACCATAAACATGCATCATACATGTAGCCTTGTATCATACACATGCATCATACATACATCAGGTATATCATACACATGTATTATACGTAGATAATGTATACCATCCACATGCATCATACATATATAATGTATACCATACATATGCATCATGCATGTATCATTTGCATCATACACATAACATGTATATCACACACATGCATCATACATATAGCATTGATTTCACACACACACTCATCATACATATATCATGTCTACCAATATTATCACAAACATGCATTGTGTGTGTGTGTGTGTATATATATATATATATATATATATATATATATATATATATAGCATGAATATCATATTTTGGTAGATCGTGGGATTCAAACAGACGGGTCAGAACCCTGGTCGAGTCAAACCAATGACATACAAATTGATATTTGTCGCTCCCTAGCCAGGTGCTTGGCATTAATAGGATACGGCAAGGATTGATTGGCTCAGTGTCAGGATAATGTGACTAACTGGAATATCAGATGATGGTGCTGGTGGCCTGGTCTCCCAGTGGGCCAGCGCTATGAAGTGGCCATGAGTGCGCACTGTCACAAGTCGGTACCCGTCCTGATACGACCTTAGATGTTGCAAGGATGTAAAACTCCAGCAACCAACCACATAAAGTACAACACCTCTGCACCCACACGAATGTCCTGGCAACGGAGGGTCACCTATGTTCACTAAGTGACTACTTGTTGGCAATATAATTGCTTGTTCCCAGTGTGACTGCTTGTTCCCAGTGTGGCTGCTTGTTTCCAGTGTGACTGCTTGTTTCCAGTGTGACTGCTTGTTTCAGGTGGGACTGCTTGTTTCCAGTGTGACTGCTTGTTCCTAATGTCACCTTGTTCCCAGTGTGACTGCTTGTTCCTAATATGATCACTTGTTTCCAGTGTGACTGCTTGTTCCTAATGTCACCGTGTTCCCAGTGTGACTGCTTGTTCCTAATATGATCATGTGTTTCCAGTGTGACTGCTTGTTCCAAATATGATCGTTTGTTCCCAGTATGACTGCTTGTTCCTAATATGTTAACTTGTTCCCAGTGTGACTGCTTGTTCCAAATAGGTTGATGTGTTCCCAGTATGACTGCTTGTTCCTAACATATTTACTTCTTCCCAGTGTGACTACTTCTTCCAGTGGAACTGGCTGTCTCAGAGACGTTTCTCCTTTCAGACTGGAGACAAAAAAAGGCTCGAAAATGGCCGCCTATTTCAGTGGTTTCAGGCAATCAGAGCTATTCTTTTCCATTGCAAATGGCTGCCACCTATGGCGGTGGCCATTTTCGAGGCAACCTACTACTTTTGCCGTTCAGACCAGCATGACGTCAGGAATTTCTCCGAGACGACTCGGAGGCTTAAGCTATGATTCCTTACACGCGGTATGCGGCATGCGGCATGCGGCATGCGGGATGGGTCCTTTCACCCACACCCACACCCACACCCACACACAGTGTCAGGTTTCCTCACCACTGTTCTCTATGGCAAACGCAGCAGCATTCGCATTCGCATGCCGCACTGATAGCTACATGGACCGATTCAGTTCGCTTTCGCATTCGCATTCGCATGCCGCGTGTAAGGACTCACCCCCATTGACTTAAAGGCGTTTCCATTTTTTGCCACATTCGCATGCCGCATGCCGCGTGTAAGAAATGTAGCCTTTACCTTGAACGCTACCTAGGTGTAGGTTTTTACCCAGCTGCTTGTGACACTAATCAAATGGCAGGTGACAGTAGCACCTGCGCTCACACACCCCGCCCACCAACCCACACACACACACACACACACACTCGTTCCGTGTCACAGTTAGCAGGGAAGCAAGATCTCCGCGATTTCGCGGATTTCCGCGATTTATTTTGATAATCCCCGATTAACGCTCACAAAATATCAACGGTATATATATAACGGCAATCCCGTTCTTATATGACCTTAGATATTGCTAGGACATACAACCCAAACAAACTGGAAATCAAAGAATGATTGTAGAGAGCCACAAATGGAATTGGTGGTGTGGGCGATAATGCAGTCCCAGTAAGGGCAGTGGATGAAACCCGACTTCGGAGAATGTTCCGCTATTCCCTGACAGTGCTAAGCGTACGAGAGAATATCCGTATGTTCACTATCAGTTTCCCTTCTTTTAATAATAATAATTATTATTATTACTATAATTACTAGGATAACGATGTTTCTATTGCAGCAAGATTATTTGCAAACAACCTCATCATAGATTTCCACTTTTTGTTTCTTTTTCTTTTAGCTGGATACCACTTTGATCCTTGAGTTACATCTGTCTGTCTGTCTGTCTGTCTGTCTGTCTGTCTGTCTGTCTGTCTGTCTGTCTGTCTGTCTGTCTGTCTGTCTGTCTGTCTGTCTGTCTGTCTGTCTGTCTGTCTGTCTGTCTGTCTGTCTGTCTGTCTGTCTGTCTGTCTGTCTGTCTGTCTGTCTGTCTGTCTGTCTGTCTGTCTGTCTGTCTCTCTCTCTCTCTCTCTGCCTCTCTGCCCTAGACCGGACACTCATACAACAGGCTCTGACCAATATCTTTGCGGAAGCGTTAACATACTTTTTTTCTGAATTTAGTTTGATGGTAAAAGGCTGGATTTGAACATGTAATCAGTTATTGGGCGCGGTGGCCTAATCGGTAGAGCGCGGGCCTCACGTGCGGGAGATCGGGGGTTCGGTTCCCGGTCGAGTCAAAGCAATGACTTATAAAATTGAGACTTATTGCTTCCTAGCTTCATGCTAGGATAATGCGCAGTGTCAGGATAATGCGACTGAGTGGGATATCTCACTCACTCACTCTCTCACTCACTCACTCACTCACTCACTCACTCACTCACTCACTCAATCAATCACTCACTCACTCACTCACTCACTCAATCAATCACTCACTCTCACACTCTTTCTCACTCTCTCACTCACTCTTTCTCACTCTCTCACTCACTCTTTCTCACTCTCTCACTCTCTCTCTCACTCTCACTCACACACACTCTCACACACACTTTCACTCACTATCTCAATCTCAATCTCTCACTCACTCTTTCTCACTCAGTCTCTCTGTCTCCCTCTCTCTCTCCCTGTCTCTCTCCCTCTATCTCCCCCTCCCTTTCTCTTTCTCTATCTTTCTCTCACTATCTCACCCACTCTCTCACTCCCTCTCTCACTCCCTCTCTCTGTCTCAGTCTCTCTCACTCTCACCAACTCTCTATCTGTCTCAGTCTCTCTGTGTCTCACTCTCTCTCTCTCTAGAAACAGACTTCCTTGTGCGCTCAGCAGACCTACCATGGCTATCTATGACAGAAGTGTCGTATCTATGGCAGCACACATCTGGAACGAACAACCGACCACAACCAGGAACATAAAAACCATTGAAGCGTACACATAACAAACCCAAAAAACAAAATGACCTAGCCCAGGAACCAATGGAGAACATAGCTATTAGATGGTTTCGGTGTGTCCATATATTACCCGCCAAGAATGGCAATTGTGGACCAGGAAGCTGCCAGGTAGCTCTCAGATAAATACACTTGCAAATTATGAATAAACCATACAAGACAATAAACCACAGACTAATGACTAAAGCTGTTCAACATTGAATACAAGTTCATGGTAGAACTTGTTTGTTATGTACAGGATAAATAAGCCATCAATAAAAAATACAAAAATTAAAAAAGAAACATGGTCTTTATATGAGATGTATAGTATCTTATGGTAGCACCTCATTTCCATGGTTTATATTCTTCTTTGGAGCTCTGCTGCGAGGGTCCATCATTCAGAAACATACCGGAAGATGGATGACAAGACTGTTATCGCGTGTAATAATCTTTGTAGTGTCCTCCTCATACACCCCCCCCCCCCCCCGCCTTCCTGGGTGTGGAGGGTACCGGCATCCTTCACTCCGCCTCCCCCATCCGAGGCTTTTGCACGACACTCGCTCGGAAGTTATATATATATATATATATTTTACCTCGGTAAACAGCCTCAGGCTAGCCTCAGGCTAGGGAGAGGTAAGCACGTCCGGTACCAGCAATTAGCATATACAACTCACGACTGGATAACGTGTCGTTGGGTTGCTCCGGCAAAATTAGTCTACATACAAGCAAATACGCAGTAAGTATAATAAAAACTGTGGTTAGCTTAATTATGATGCATTAGAGCATCAATATGGAAAGTTTAGACTTTCGTTGGTCCAATTTGGACGAGTTATTTGGTTATAAACAACCAAGGATAGAACACTCGAGTGGGTTTCGCGAAGGAACCAAACCGGTCATTAGCGGTTATGTCAACACCCGGGTCACCGTGTGACTATGGGTAGAGATGTGGGTTTCGCCCTATCTCATGTGGAAATTCTCTCGTACTCTAATAGAGAGTAATGTTGGAGATGCTCCTGGGTTTCTTTTATAGACTCCCCTAGACAAAACTTTTTCAGGCGTTTCTCCGAGTTTCGTAGCATTTTCTCCAACTTGTTGACGTAGTAGTCACAGGTGGGAGAAGTGTGCGGAACAGAGGGATGGGCGGGCCGATACACTGGTCCCGACCCCGCGTAAGGTTTGGGCTTGACCCACAACCCACGCACAAATTTAGCTTATTACGCCTGTGTTATAACGGTATAAACACGTTCTTTAACACCAATAGATGTCCAAATGAGTTTGAAACAACCATATTGTGACATATATATATACCGGGACTGATCAAAAATGTTTGTTTCAGTTCCCGATGGCCACGAAGCGGAGTAAGCGCGGTGCAGCAGCAGCCGAGGGGCGTGTTCCGAGTGGAGTGGACGAGGAGTACGACTCCTCACCCGTGTTGTCGGCAGGGCCGTCGACACAGCCCCGGGCGCATATCCTCTCCGACCCGGACGAGGACGCAGTGCCTGATGTGCCTGCGCCTCCAGATTGGGAGGCTCGCTTTGCAAGATTGGAAAGCCACATCTTGACTGCCAAATCGCCTGTGTCTCGGAAGCGGCGTAGGCCGAGTGTCCAAGAGGATTCATTTGAGGATTTCTTGGACACAGACTCGGCGGTGGAGCTTAAGGCTCCTCCTCCTCCTTCTCCTAAACGGAGGAAGAAGAAGAAACAGGTGATTTCTTCGGGTGATGAATTCACCAAGGAGCGGGCAGAGTCTGGTTTGCGCAAAAAGCGGAAGACTAAGTCCAAAAAGAAGAAGAGGAAGAGGAAATATTCTTCTTCTGAGTCGTCCACTGAGTCTACTTCTACGGAATCAGACTCAGACACCGTATATGAAGGGGTCTATGCGGACATTGGCACTAAAGTGGCTAAGAAGGTGGAGAAGCCAAAGGCTAAGCGGGTTAAAACCACTACGCTTATGCGCGAGACCGTGAATGGTCATTTTCGCACGTTCAAACCGGCGGAGGTTATCTCCAAGTTAGGAGATGAGTTAACAGGCATAAAGGGTGTTCCCAACTCCATCATTAAAGAAATGGATCGGGATGTCAATATGACGGATGACCGTAAGAAGTTTGAGGATGTGTTGCACACAGTGCATAAGGCAGTGTTGGCTACCCTAACAGCTATTGTTCCTGTGGCTAATAGGATGCAGAGTGAAAATAAGTTCTCGTCTTTGGCTAAGACAATGGACAAAGGCATTGCAGTACTAGCGGCGGCAGGTAATTACCTGTCGTTCCGAAAGATATGAAAATGTCTTCAAGTCAGTTTGCACAGATGCTGGCAAAGAAGTGGCTCGCTCTAAGAAGGTTACCGATAATGAGGGGAAGGAGTTTACGCTCTATCTTGCTCCAGAGCCGATTAAAGGGAAACCTTTAGATAACACCAAGATGTTTGGCGGTCAACTACAATACCTCTATAAAGAGGTAGAGACTGCAGCCAAGAGTGGCAAAAACATGGATGGCAAGAAGAAACAGGAAGTTCCTCGTTTCAAAAAGTCACGAGGGGATTTTCGTCCACGACGGTTCACCAGAGGAACCAGACCGAGTTCAAACTTCGGTCAAGGGTTTCGGGGCCGGGGCGCTCGCCCAGGCTGGACCGACAACACCGCACGGCCAATAGGTCGAGGGTTCAACTCGTCGAGACCTTTCCCCAGGGGCGGGTCCAAGTAGAGGTCCAAACACAAACTTTACAAGTCCCTGCAGCCTCTAAAAACACACAAACTGTAAGCAACTTTGTGGCTGGTAATATTAGTAATCATATTTCTGAGTGGCACAAAATTACTAGTGACCAAGAAATTATAGAAATAGTTAGGGGTGTTCAAATTCCTTTTACACAAATTCCTGTACAAAGTATAATACCTTTTCCATATAACATTCAACCAGTTGAACGAGACGCACTAACTAAACAGGTACATAAATTCTTTGAGAAAGGAATTATACAAAAAGTGACACACTGTTCAGGACAGTTTATTTCAAACATTTTCTCGAGACCGAAGCCTAATGGTGATGTTCGAATGATCCTGGATTTAACAATCCTTAATAAAAGGGTGGAATATCGACATTTTAAAATGTTCTCTCTAGATACGGCACGAGATCTGATTACACCAGATGCGTGGATGGCTAGTGTTGATTTACAGGATGCATATTATACGCTTCCCATAATGGAACAATACCGAAAATTTCTTCGATTTATTTGGGATAACCAACTCTAT
Source organism: Branchipolynoe longqiensis (assembly GCA_030323885.1). Taxonomy (NCBI): domain Eukaryota; kingdom Metazoa; phylum Annelida; class Polychaeta; order Phyllodocida; family Polynoidae; genus Branchipolynoe; species Branchipolynoe longqiensis. Next base: position 2,796 of record JASIRB010002656.1, on the reverse strand, counting down.
GAGTTTACCTGTATGCCGAATGGCTTAGCTTGTGCGCCACGTTTATTTACTAAATTGCTTAAACCTGTTTTCTCGGTAATGGCGAGGAAGGGTCATATAATGTTTCCATACATAGATGATTCTTTTATTATAGCATCAACACAAATTGGTTGTGTGAATGCAGTTTTGGATTTATGTGCATTACTCACTAAATTGGGGTTTTATGTACATCAACAAAAGTCAGTGTTTAAACCAACAAAACAACTCAAATGTTTAGGGTTTATTCTGGATACACAGTCCCTTACAGTGTCGATAACAGAACAAAAACTAATTAAGTTTATGACTACAGCGACTCAGCTTATTAAGTTATCAAAGCCAAAAATTAGACAGGTTGCTGTTCTTATTGGCATAATGACCTCATATGCACCTGCTGTGTTATATGGGAAGGCCCATATTAAGTCGCTAGAAATAGATAAAAATTTAGCGTTAACACGAACTAAAGGCAATTTTGAGCGAAAGATGTTTATTTCGCAAGAAGGGTTACAGGATATTGGATGGTGGATGCAACATATAGCAAGTTCACCAAATCCAATCCGCATGGCGGAACCTAATACAGTAATTACTACTGATGCTTCGTTAGAAGGTTGGGGAGCTCATCGAGATGGGGTCACAACAGGAGGTAGATGGCTTGATGATGAAAAATCAGACTATATTAATGCACTAGAATTGCGTGCTATTTATCTGGGCTTACGTAGTTTAGTAAAGATAAATAAATCACAGGTTAGAATACTAACTGATAATACTACTGCCATGGCATATATTCGTAACATGGGTGGAACCAAATCAAAGTCTTGCAATCAGTTATCTAAACTGATTTGGAACTGGGCACAGGCTCAACAAGTCTGGCTGACTGTAGCGCATATTCCAGGGTCACAAAATACACTTGCAGATTATAAAAGTAGAAATTTCCATGACCATTTAGAGTGGTCTCTCTCTACACATTTGTTTAACTTCGTTTGTGAAAAATGGGGTACACCTGAAGTTGACTTATTTGCATCACGAAATAATAACAAGTTACCCTGTTATGTTTCTTGGCATCCTGAACCGGATGCTTGGAAAGTAGATGCGTTTGCTATTACTTGGGAAAATAATTATTTTTATATTTTCCCACCATTTAGCATTATCAGCCGAGTAGTGAGAAAAATCGGCTTGGAAGGGACACATGCGATACTGGTGGTGCCCGATTGGGACACGCAACCTTGGCTGCCAGCAGTTTCACAACTGGCAAAAGATCGTATACGATTCCCAAGAAAACTCGGGAATCTGACGCACCACGGACCGCTAGTGGTTCACGGCGACGTGTCAACGACGCCCCTATTGGCATTCCTTTTCTAAGGAAGCAGCTACAGCAATTTGGATTGGACAGAATTACTGAGGATAGGATAGTATCGGATGCCTGGAGGCCAGGAACTGTCAAAATGTATACAACCTATTTAAAGAAATGGGGTGTACATTGTTTGTTAATGAAAGTTAAGCCAACAAATCCAAAGATTTCACAAGTAGCTCGGTTTCTTCGTTCTCTAGAGGATGAAGGACTTTCCTTTGGATCGATTAATGCGGCGAGGTGTGCGTTATCAATTATATTACCTAGAATTGATGGCGAAACAGTTGGAAAACATTATGTTATTTGTTATTTACTTCGTTCAATTTATCAAAGGAATCCTCCAAAACCAAAGTATAGTCGGTTTTGGGATGTTTCTATAGTATTTAAGTTGTTTCAGGCTTGGCCTCACAACTCGTGGTTAGATATAAAACAGTTAGGTTTTAAGGTCGCGGTCCTGTTATTGTTAGTAACCGGACACAGAGGACAGACGATTGTTGCTTTATCCTTAACTGGATTAGAAATAGACAAGCAACAAGCTACGTTTGATTTAGAAAAATTGCTTAAATCGAACACGTTAGGTGACCCTTTATCAACGGTTCACTTAGACTGTTTTCCGAATGATCGGAAATTATGTGTTGTGTCGGCCATACGGGCTTATATATACAAGACAAAGGATTTACGTGCATCACAACAACTATTAGTGAGCTTTATAAAGCCACATAAGGCGATTTCACGAGACACACTTGCCAGATGGACAATTACGGTGTTGAAATTGGCTGGAGTGGATACGAGTAAATACTCTTCCCACTCAACTAGAGGAGCCATGGTCTCCAAGGCACGGGTGCTTGGTATTTCTGTGAAAAGAATACTAGCGCATGCAGGCTGGAAGACGGCTAAGTCGTTTGCAAAACATTATAATAAACGACTAGAAAAGCCTACCGGCGTTGCAAAGCGTCTTCTCGCCAACTAACAAGAATAGGTGAGAACAAAAATTTAGAATGTTATAATAATAAGAAAGAATGATATTAAGGATAAAAATGAATTATGTAAAGGTCTCCCTAGCCTGAGGCTAGCCTGAGGCTGTTTACCGAGGTAAAATAGTATAGTTATACGAGTCTTACCTTGGTACAGATGATGGATAACTGTTGTTTTACCGAGGTATAAGCCTCGGATAGATGTGGGCTAGGGCCCTCCCGCCACACCCTGCCACATCTATTCCGTTGGTGTACCTTTTCGGTAAAGTAATAGTATCCATTGTTTGAAAGTCATTTTTATCCTCAATAAGTAGGTTAAGATTGCTGGTACCGGACGTGCTTACCTCTCCCTAGCCCACATCTATCCGAGGCTTATACCTCGGTAAAACAACAGTTATCCATCATCTGTACCAAGGTAAGACTCGTATAACTATACTATTTATATATATGTAATATATA
>JASIRB010003541.1:0-95989 GCA_030323885.1 Branchipolynoe longqiensis | reverse complement strand
ATCGCAAAGATGTTTTCATTCGGATAAAGACTGCCAAACATGGGGGTTTTTCGATTTCCATGGGGGGGATATGCCATTTCCTAGGAAATCGCAAACCCCCCATGCCCATATATGGCATGTGGTTCTGCGATTTCCTAGGAAATCACAAGTGGGGGTTTGCGATTTACAGGGTCTTCGATTTCCTGGTACAACGGCAACTCGGGCAGTCGCCTGCGGCGCCACATGCTTGGGGGCACCAAATGTAACTTCTAAAAATTCTAGACCATCGTAATAAACTTGTAACTGCGCCCAAGTTCAGCTTTCCTGGGGCACCAGCAACCCTAGGGCCAACACGGCGAGCCATGGCTGTAGAACTCTCGCCACGCACCGCCTATCTTGTATTCGTAACTTATAAGAATACGCTAAATAATCATTCTAAATTAATCATTCTCTGTGGCAGAGTGGTTAGAGTGTCTGACTTTTTTCTAGGTCAGACTCCTAATCTGAGGGTCGGCGGTTCGATTCCCCGTACCCCCAGCTCTGCCAATTTGGATTTCCACCACTGTGTATAACTTAGAGCGTCATCAAAGGCCGGTTGCTCTCATACCATGTTTATGTGGTGTGGGAGGTTAAAAATCCCTTGGGTCGGTAAAAGTGTAGGCTCGGGCTTTCTATCGACCAGCAGTGGAATGAGGAAGACCAGTCGACTATGACTGAAATTTCCCCTGCTTAAACAACTAATGGACCAAAAAAAATTTTTGTTTAATTATTGCACGAATGGCATGCCATAGACAAAGGGATACAGACCCACCTCGCCAGAAACGCTTGCGAAAACATCATCACACTGTGGTAATACTGCGCATGCGTCTCCTCCTCCTCCTCCCACCGCTTCCCTCTCCCACCGCCTCTTCCTCCCACCGCTTCCCTCTCCCACCCCTCCCTCTCTCCACCCCTCCCTCTCACACCACCTCCCTCTCTGAACCCATCCCTCGAACACCGCCTACCTCTCTCCACCGCCTCCCTCTCTCCACCCCTCCCTCTCCCACCGCCTCCCTCTACCACCGCCTCCCTCGCCCACTGCCTCCCTCTCCCACCGCCTCCCTCCCTCCCCTCTCCCCACCGGTGGCCTCCCTCTCTACTACCTCCTCCTCTCCCCCCTCCCTCCCCCCTCCCTATCCCACCGCCTCCCTCTCCCACCACCGCCGCCCTCAGCCCCCTCCGCCTCTCCCACCACCGACGCCCTCTCTCCCACGCCTCCCTCCCCCAACCCCTCCCTCCCCCACTGCCTCCGCCTCCCTCTCTCCACCCCTCCTCCCACCACCTCCCGCTCTAACACCGCCTCCCTCATCCTCACCCCCTCCCTCTCCCACCCCTCCCTTCGAAACACGCCCTCCCTCTCCCACTCCACCGCCTCCCTCCCCCACCGCCTCCCCCTGCGACCCGCTCCTCTCGCACCTTGCACCCTCCCTCCCTCCCACCGCCTCCCTATCCCTCCCTCTCCCACCGCCTCTCCCACCCTCTCGCACCGCCTCCCTCTCCTCCCTCTCTCACCCCTCTCCCCACCGCCTCCCTCTCCCACCCTCCCCCGAACACCGCCTCCCTCTCCCCACCGCCTCCCTCCCACCACGCCTCCCTCTCCCACCGCCTCCCTCTCCCACCGCCTCCCTCTCCCACCGCCTCCCTCTCTCCACCCCTCCCTCTCCCTCTCTCCACCCTCCCTCTCCCTTCCCTCCAATCCCCTCACCTAGAATCCCATCTCCGCTGCAAGTTCTCTGACCCTGACCCCTCCTCCCCGCTCTCCCCTACAAGTCCCATCACCCTCTCCATTACCCTCTCCCTCTCCCTCTCTGCCCTCTCCTCTCCCTCTCCCTCTCCCTCTCCCTCTCCCTCTCCTCTCGCTCCCCCCTCCCCCCTCTCCCTCTCCTCTCCCCGACTCATCTGCCTCTGCCTCTCCCCTCTCCCCTCTCCCCTCTCCCTCCCGTCTGCCCTCTCTCCTTTCCACAATGCCCTCCCCTCTGCCTCTCCCCCCACCCCGTCTCTCCCCTCCTCTCCCCCTCTCCCCTTCCCCCTCCCCTCCCCTCTCCCCTACCCCTCTCCCTCTGCTCCTCCCTCCCTCTGCGTCCCCCTTTTTTCCCCTCCCCTCTCACGCCCCTCCTCCTCCTCCTCCGCCTCCTCTCCTCCTCCCCTCCCTCATCTTCCTCCGCCCCCGCCCCCCCCCTGCCCCCTCCCCTCCCCTCTCCCTCTCCCCTCCCTCTCTGCGTCCCTCCCCCTTCTTTCCCCTCCCCTCTGCCTCTCTCCCTCCTCCTCCTCCCCCTCCCCCTCTCCCCCTCCCCTCCCCCTCCTGTCTGATCCCATCCCGTGACCACTCACCCTGTTCCCTTCTCCCCCTCTCCCTCTCCCTCTCTCTTCTCCTTTCTCTCTTCGCCTCCTCTCGCCATGTCCCAGTGGGGCAGCAGTATAAAGTCACAAATGGAATGATGCGCACTGTCACAAGTCGGTACCCATCCTGACGTGACCTCAGATGTTGCTAGAATGTAAAACAACAACAAACAATCTCTCCTCTCCGATTACACATACTCACCCCTCACCCTTCACCTCTCAGCCTTCACTCTCCAACCAACGCACACACCCACACACCCACACACCCACACACACGGACACACGCACACACCAACACACACCCACAAACCTACAAACACGCACACATGCACACACCCACACACACATGCACACATCCACACACCCACACATCCACACACCCACACACACGCACACACGCGCACACACAGACACACGCACACGCCAACACACACCCACACACACAGACACACGCACACACCAACAGACACCCACAAACCCACACACACACACCCACAAACATACACACATGCACACACCCACACACCCACAAACCTACACACACGCACACACCCACACCCCCACAAACCTATACACACCCACACACCCACACACCCACACACACGGACACACACACACCAACACACACCCACACACCTACAAACACGCACACATCCACACACCCACACACACGCACACATCCACACACCCACACATCCACACACCCACACACACACGCACACACCCACACACACAGACACACGCACACACCAACACACACCCACACACACAGACACACGCACACACCAACAGACACCCACAAACCCACACACACACACCCACAAACCTACACACATGCACACACCCACACCCCCACAAACCTATGCACACACACACCCACACAACCATAAACCTACACACACGGACACACACGCACACCAACACACACCCACAAACCTACACACACACACATTCACACACCCACAAACACACACAAACATACACACACGCACACATCCACACACCCACAAACACACACAAACATACACACACGCACACATTCACACACCCACACACACACCCACAAACATACACACACGCACACATCCACACACCCACACACACCCACAAATTACACACATGCACACATCCACACACCCACACACACACCCACAAACCTACACACACGCACACATCCACACACCCACACACACACCCACAAACCTACACACACGCACACATCCACACACCCACACACACACCACACACACACTACCCACCACACGCACACACGCACACATCCACACACCCACACACCCACAAACTACCTACACACACGCACAAACACACACCACACCCAGCCCCACCCACAACTACACACACGCCACACATCCACACACACACCACACACACCCACCAAACAACCACCTACACCCACACAGCACACATCCACACACCCACACACATCCACCCACAACAACACACAACCTTACCACACACCCACACATACCCACACACCTACACACACGCACACATCCACACACATCCACACACACTCCAAATCTACACACACACACATCCACACACCCACACACACCCACAAACCTACACACACGCACACCCACCCACACTCCCACAAACCTACACACACGCGCACACCAGCACACACCCACACACACACACACCCACAGACATACACACCAACACAAACATCCACATACACCCACACAACTCGACATCCCTACACTCCTCCCCTAACAACCCCACACACCCCCACCCACACACACCTACACAGACGCACACACCAACACACGCACACTCCACATACACCCATTACTACGCACTCACACAATTCGACATCCCTACACCCCCACACCCCCACACCCCCACACCCACACGCACACTCCCACTGTGCCACCCACACATAAATTCCCCAGTCAGGGCCCTGTGGCTGCTCATTGATGATAAGAGTGTGAGTGGCGGCACCCAGCGGACTGTCGGGAGGAGGGATCCATTCAGCAGACACACAACGATAGGCGGCAACAAGCGACAAAGACTGCACACCCGGTGAGTGACCGACTCTGTCCGCAAACTGGGGGTGTGTCCTTTGATGTTGGTTGGTTGCTGGAGTCTTAGGTCCTGGCAACATGTAAGGTCATATCAGAACGGGAGCCTGATGGGATATGATGGTCTGTAGGTTGAGTAAAAGGTTGGTTGGTTCTTGGAGTGTTATGTCCAGGCAACATCTAAGGTCATATCTGGACAGGTACCGACTTGTGACAGTGCACACTCATTGTGACAGTGCGCACTCATGGCGATTTTATAGTGCTGCCATACTGGGAAATCAGCCCGCCAGCACCATGACCCGATACCCCACTCTGTCACATTATCCTGATATTGAGCTAACCAGTCCTTGCCCCTGTTCTATTAATGCTGAGAGCTAATCTAGGAAACATCAATTTTGTAAGTCATGGTTTGACTCGACTGGGAATTGAACTCCTGATCTCCCGCATGGGAGGTCTGCGCTCTATCGATCTCGACCACCTCGTCCGATGTGTGTTCTTTGAAGATGGCCTGGTGTTGGTCTGTGGGTTTGAGTTAAAGGAGGGGAGGAGGATCGCGGACGTTTCAGTTGGAAGTTCACTGGTCGATCTATGTGTGATGTGTGGCTTGTTTTTTGTCTTCAGTTAAAAATGAAATAGAAATGGAAAGTAAATAATAAGTAATCGTAGTTTATCAGATATGTATTAAAGTGAGATGTCTTTGTTCACGCAGATAAGGAGAAAAGTCGTGGTTGTAGTAGTACCGTGGTTGTAGTAGTGCAATGGTTGTAGGAGTACAGTGGTTGTAGTAGTACCATGGTTGTAGTAGTGCAATGGTTGTACTAGTACTGTGGTTGTCGTAGTGCAATGGTTGTAGTAGTACAGTGGTTGTAGTAATACAGTGGTTGTAGTAGTGCAATGGTTGTAGTAGTACAGTGGTTGTAGTAGTACAGTGGTTGTAGTAGTACAGTGGTTGTAGTAGTGCAATGGTTGTAGTAGTACAGTGGTGTAAGTATTAGTAGTAGTGTAGTACAGTGGTTGTAGTAGTCAATGGTTGTAGTAATACTGTGGTTGTAGTAGTACAGTGGTTGTAGTAGTACTGTGGTTGTAGTAGTACAGTGGTTGTAGGAGTACTGTGGTTGTAGTAGTACCGTGGTTGTAGTAGTACCGTGGTTGTGGTAGTACCGTGGTTGTAGTAGTGCAATGATTGTAGTAGTACTGTGGTTGTAGTAGTACAGTGGTTGTAGTAGTACAGTGGTTGTAGTAGTACAGTGGTTGTAGTAGTACAGTGGTTGTAGTAGTGCAATGGTTGTAGTAGTACAGTGGTTGTAGTAGTACCGTGGTTGTAGTAGTACCGTGGTTGTAGGAGTACAGTGGTTGTAGTAGTGCAATGGTTGTAGTAATACTGTGGTTGTAGTAGTACAGTGGTTGTAGTAGTACAGTGGTTGTAGTAGTACAGTGGTTGTAGTAGTACAGTGGTTGTAGTAGTACAGTGGTTGTAGTAGTACAGTGGTTGTAGTAGTACCGTGGTTGTAGTAGTACAATGGTTGTAGTAGTACTGTGGTTGTAGTAGTACAGTGGTTGTAGTAGTACAGTGGTTGTAGTAGTACAGTGGTTGTAGGAGTACTGTGGTTGTAGTAGTGCAATGGTTGTAGTAGTACCGTGGTTGTAGTAGTACCGTGGTTGTAGTAGTACCGTGGTTGTAGGAGTACAGTGGTTGTAGTAGTACTGTGGTTGTAGTAGAGCAATGGTTGTAGTAATACCGTGGTTGTAGTAGTACCGTGGTTGTAGTAGTGCAATGGTTGTAGTAGTACTGTGGTTGTAGTAGTGCAATGGTTGTAGTAGTACTGTGGTTGTAGTAGTGCACTGGTTGTAGTAGTACCGTGGTTGTAGTAGTACAGTGGTTGTAGTAGTACAGTGGTTGTAGTAATACAGTGGTTGTAGTAGTACAGTGGTTGTAGTAGTACAGTGGTTGTAGTAGTACAGTGGTTGTAGTAGTACAGTTGCTCTAGTAGTACAGTGGTTGTAGTAGTACAATGGTTGTAGTAGTACAGTGGTTGTAGTAGAACAGTGGTTGTAGTAGTACAGTAGTTGTAGTAGTACAGTGGTTGTAGTAGTACAGTGGTTGTAGTAGTACAGTGGTTGTAGTAGTACCGTGGTTGTAGTAGTACAGTGGTTGTAGTAGTACAGTGGTTGTAGTAGTACAGTGGTTGTAGTAGTACCGTGGTTGTAGTAGTACAGTGGTTGTAGTAGTACAGTGGTTGTAGTAGTACAGTGGTTGTAGTAGTACAGTGGTTGTAGTAGTACAGTGGTTGTAGTAGTACAGTAGTTGTAGTAGTACAGTTGCTCTAGTAGTACAGTGGTTGTAGTAATACAGAGGTTGTAGTAGTACAGTGCTTGTAGTGGTACAGTGGTTGTAGTAGTACCATGGTTGTAGTAGTACAGTGGTTGTAGTAGTACAGTGGTTGTAGTAGTACCGTGGTTGTAGTAGTACAGAGGTTGTAGTAGTACAGTTGTTGTAGTAGTACAGAGGTTGTAGTAGTACAGTGGTTGTAGTAGTACTGTGGTTGTAGTAGTACAGAGGTTGTAGTACAGTGGTTGTAGTAGTACAGTGGTTGTAGTAGAACCGTGGTTGTAGTGGTACAGTGGTTGTAGTAGTACCGTGGTTGTAGTAGTACAGAGGTTGTAGTAGTACAGTGGTTGTAGTGGTACAGTTGCTGTAGTAGTACAGTGGTTGTAGTAGTACAGTGGTTGTAGTAGTACAGTGGTTGTAGTAGTACAGTGGTTGTAGTAGTACAGTGGTTGTAGTAGTACAGTGGTTGTAGTAGTACAGTGGTTGTAGTAGTACAGTGGTTGTAGTAGTACAGTGGTTGTAGTAGTACTGTGGGTGTAGTAGTACAGAGGTTCTAGTAGTACAGTTGTTGTAGTAGTACCGTGGTTGTAGTAGTACAGTGGTTGTAGTAGTACAGTGGTTGTAGTAGTACAGTGGTTGTAGTAATACAGTGGTTGTAGTAGTGCAATGGTTGTAGTAGTACAGTGGTTGTACTAGTGCACTGGTTGTAGTAGTACAGTGGTTGTAGTAGTACAGAGGTTGTAGTAGTACAGTGGTTGTAGTGGTACAGTTGCTGTAGTAGTACAGTGGTTGTAGTAGTACAGTGGTTGTAGTAGTACAGTGGTTGTAGTAGTACAGTGGTTGTAGTAGTACAGTGGTTGTAGTAGTACAGTGGTTGTAATAGTACAGTGGTTGTAGTAGTACAGTGGTTGTAGTAGTAGTACAGAGGTTGTAGTAGTACAGTGGTTGTAGTAGTACAGAGGTTGTAGTAGTACAGAGGTTGTAGTAGTACCCTGGTTGTAGTAGTGCAATGGTTGTAGTAGTACTGTGGTTGTAGTAGTACGGTTGTTGTAGTAGTACAGTGGTTGTAGTAGTACAGTGGTTGTAGTAGTACAGTGGTTGTAGTAGTACCGTGGTTGTAGTAGTGCAATGGTTGTAGTAGTACAGTGGTTGTAGTAGTACCGCGGTTGTAGTAGTGCAATGGTTGTAGTAGTACAGTGGTTGTAGTAGTACCGTTGTTGTTGTGGTGCAATGGTTGTAGTAGTACAGTGGTTGCAGTACTACAGTGGTTGTCACAAGTCGGTGCCCGTCCTGATATGTGATATCACCTATACTGCCTCACTGGGAAATCAGGCCACCAGCACCATGACCTGATATCCGACTCATACACATTATCCTGACACTGAGCTAACCAGTCCTTGCACTATCCTAACAATGCCGAGCGCCAGGCTAGGATGTGACAAGCAGCAATTTTGTACGTCATTGGTTTGGCTCGACAAGGAATCAAGCTCCCGACCTTCTGTACGGGAGGCCTGCGCTGTACCAATTCGGTCACTGCGTCTGGTTTTTGGTTTTGAAAAGTTGATGCTTCATCGGACTATGAAGCTTTAACTATTCGCGGACTTGGAGTGTTGTCTTGTTTTATTTGATTTGTCCCTCTCTCTTTATTTGCATTCTTTACCTGTCACATAAATTACATGAGTAGTAAAGATGATATTTAAGTAAATGTATTTCACAATTTGTACCTTTTCTTTTTCTAACAAGGAAAATGTGCACACACATATATGAGCCGGTCTCAAAAGGTGCTAACTCTTCTTTTTTTTCATCCATTGTAACGATTGACACAAAATAGCACAGAAACGGTTAAACTGAAAACACAATGACATTTGCTTCAAATCAATATGTATTCTATTGGGATTATGAAACACCTTGTTAAAAACAAATCAGTTTATCCTGAGCAAATGCATAAGCAGATAGTATGTTGATCGTTACAATGGACAAAGTTTTGTCCCATATTGCTTAGAACCTTTTGAGACAGTCTCATTATACATATGTCAAACGAATGACTTACAAAATTGATACTTGTCACTTCCGAGCCTGGTAATCAGCATTCCTAGGATCCAGCAAGGACCAGTTTGCACAGTGTCAGGATAATGTGAGTGAGTGGGATATTGGGTCATGGTGTTGGCGACCTGATCTCTCAGTGGGGCAGCACTATACAGTCACCATGAGTGCGCACTGTCACAAGTCGGTATGCGTCATGATATGACCTTAGATGTTGCCTGGGACAAACAAACATATCAATAATCCAGTAAGCTGGTAGGCTGATCTTAGCTTGCCTACGTCACACTCACATTCACTCTATCTCAGGACAGAGCGCATTGAGACATTTAGACATTTAGACATTTAAGCATTTTTAAATTAAGACATTTAGACATTTAGACATTTAGACATTTAATCATGTTAACATTTAGACATTTTGACTTTAGACATTTAAGCATTTTAAAGTTTAGGCATTTAGACATTTAGACATTTACACATTTAGATATTTAAGCATTTTAAAATTTGGAGATTTATACATTTAGGCATTTAGACATTGATAGATTTAGACATTTAAACATTTAGATATGAGATATGTACAGACTTCGACAGTTAGACATGGTAAAATTTATACATTTATACATTTAGACATTCAGACATGTAGGCATTTAGCCATTTAGATATTGAGATATTGACACATTTAGACATTTAGACATTGAAGTATTGATACATTGATACAATGATACATTGAGACATTTAAACATTTAGACATTTAGACATTTTCTATTCACAATTTCTTTTCATATTCTACAAACATAAACTAACCTGTTGACAATAGAAATTACAGGAACAGTGCAACCATTAATCGTTGTCTTCCCACTGTGCCTTATAAACAAAATAATGCATAAAACAAAATATCGCAAAATTACTCAAAGCGCCATTCAGGTCAGGGCTTTTAAGAACAAGAGTGGGAGAGAATGCCGTCTAATGCTGCCCGAAGGACCAACCCTCACCTCCCCCACAATCCCTCAAATATCCCCACTTTGTGACGTCATTAGGGAGGGATTCGTGTAATCACCCAACTTATAAAGCGCTGGAAAGGGACGACTAATAATAGACGCGTTCCAAGTTCCACTGGTCCCTCAGGAAGGACTGAAGCTGGAACCCAGCACGCCGGTGTAGGAAGTTCAAAACACTACCTCACAAAAACACTATGGTAGTGTTTTCAACCTAGGTTCAAAACACTACAGTAGTGTTTTCAACCTAGTTGAAGGTAGGTTCGAAACACTACTGTGGTCATACTGAAAACACTATCCTTAAGTTCAAAACACTACCTTTAAGTTCAAAACACTACTGCATAGTATTATCATTTGTAGTAGGGTGGGGCAGTATGGAGTATGGTGGAGCAGCATGCAGTAAGGTGGGGCAGTATGCAGTAAGGTGGGGTAGTATGCAGTAAGGTGGGGCAGCATGCAGTAGGGTGGGGCAGTATGCAGTAGGGTGGGGCAATATGCAGTAGTGGGGGACAGAGATGTGTATACTACTAATATGTGCAGCACCATCAGCGTATACTAATACATGCTAAACTCGCCGCAGCACCAGAGGCCACAGCGCTATCAGCATATTCTACTAGTATGTGTGTCCTGATATGACCTTAGATGTTGCCAGGACATAAAACTCCCAATAACCAAACCAATTAGTACATGCTTCAAACGCCACAGCATGGTCAGTGCAATATGTACCAGTAGTTTATATTTTGCGGCATTACAGCCCCGTGTTATGATAGTGTTTTCAACTGGGTAGTGTTTCGAACGTCCTACACCTGGTCACAGCATAAACACAGCGGTATTTTATCGGGTGTACAATATTTGCTGGGATAATTATACTGTACACTGTGCAAACTCTGGTATCTTACTCATATAATGGCTTATACAGTATATATATATATATATATATATATATATATAACCACAACAAACTTTCACTAACATATAGTGGACATACCAGGTTAGCAATGGTTGGAGTAGACGCAGGCAGAAAGATAATACAAATACATCTTCCCTTATCATAAATCTTTGGGGCCAGTTTATTTCGGAATTCCAAATTTTTCAGATTTCAGAATAAATGTATTTATCAAATATTAATACTGCAGTTAAAGAATATTATAGTATTTCTGGATATCGGCCGTCATGAACACCAGAGAATACCATAAACTCTCCCCCTTCATTTCACATCTGATGCCCCTCTCAAACAAGCCCTTAAACAACCCCATAAGGAAGAAAGGGAAGACAAGTCACAAATATTGACAGTGAAGTTGTGCTTTATTGGCATCAACTCCTGTTCACCTACTAGTGACCTATCACCCTAACCCCTTACCTTCTGTCCACACAGAATCTCATTACCTCTTTAGCCTGTCTATGAATCAGTGCCTACAGCCCATTGAACCGGAGTCCCTTGGTTGTTGTACTCAACTCAATTTAGATATATGAATTTTCGTAGCATCAGACAGAGTGTATGGGGTCCTGCTCTAGAGTAGGTGTGTCTCACTCAAGAGCCAGGAGTAGAGTGTTCTCTCCAGTGTACCTGAAGCAGTGGTTTTTTTCCATAATTAATCAAAGTGAGGCTAGTGTGGTCAGAGGGCCAAGAGAGTGCAGGTGACTGGGCAGCCCACAGCCAGCCAATCAGGCACTCCAACAGCCTAGGTGGGTGACCCCCCCCCCCTCAGTAGTGGTGGCTGTCACTCATCCCAGGTGCAAGTGGGGTCTGTGTGTATATGCAGATTAGGCTGGTGTGCCCGCCCACCAGTTATGTAGGGACAGATAGCTGCAGACAGTTACAAATAGATCCATATTAAAATGTCCTTTTCTCCAATTGCACTCTTTATGGATGCATAGAGAAACATTTCAACAATCATGTACTGTCTCTTATATAGGAACATCTCTTCATTAATCTCAGGCATCATGTATGAACATATATTTCACATAGCTTATATCATGTCATAATGGGAGTGGGGTATTATTGCTATTAGATTACATAACCTTGTCCCCACTCCGTCGCACAAGAATAATAATGCTCTCTGCCAATATATAATTCCGCACCGAAAATCCATATATTTTTACAATACGAATATTCACACTAAGTGGGATAAATAATGAGCACATATACTATTAGAGTTTATTTATAGAGTAATGTCGATAAATGAAATAATGGGATACTTACAGACCAGATATACTCTAGTATACCAGTTGGGGTAACTTAAGCATACACAGTTTCAAATAAACCTGCATTTACACTAACTATTTTTCAACTATCTTTCCACTTTATTCTTGTAAGACATAATCTCGTTTGCTTAACTGTAATCAATCAAATCTTATTTGAATTGTATTTTGTGCTAAAATGATGTTCTGGTTGTGTCTTTGATTTACATGTTACACGTGCGATATTAACATTTCACAAAATCAAAAAGTGAAATAGTTTTTTTGTGTTTTTTTTTCAACTCTGACAAATGCGCAACATATAAAACCCTCATATGAACATGGATTCTGCTATTTTTTTTTTACTGTTTTCCGCTATTATTTGGAAGGTTTTCACTTGTGGTGTCCATGTCACACTTTAGTGCCCAGTTTCAGAGAATGACCCAGATACCTATATAACAGCATCTAGCCGAAATGGACAACACTCAATGTGACACTGGCGGAAAGGTTTCAGAAACAACTTAAAGCTGCATAGTTCGATGAGCGCAGCAAATTTTCAAAACCAACACACTTACCTAGATTTGATCTTACATATCTACCTTAGATACTGGTGCACTTATTAAGCATTTGTTGCCACATAGAAGGGAATACTGAGGCAATTTAATAGAACCTGTTACTGCATGTAGTGGGTCGTGATGATGGAGTCTCCGACTTGGCCTGAGCATACAGCTCAAGCACTCTAATCTAATCTAATCTAATCTAATCTAAAAGCCTATGGTGTCAGAATTGTTGCATGTTTGCCCAAATTATTTTTGCATGTTTACACTCCAAATATCTAAAAGGTTAGCCATTTCAAATAAAGGTTACTTCGAACTAAAGTAAGGTAGATTATAGCGATTAACCTAATATATTTATTTCAGAAAATGATAAATCTTCAAGAAAAGAAAGGGAAAAAAATCAGACTATGCAACTTTAAGTGAAATTACACAGCGTGAAACGTGTGCAACGGGAATCACCATCTGAGCGAGGTGAACCACAAAGTGTGACAACTTGATGAGAGGGTGTGATCAGGCGGGGTGGCCTAGCGGTAGCAGGCCAGGCCTCAGAAGGTCGTGGGTGCGATCCCCCACAGGGGGGAACCCATACAAAGAAAACCATGGAAACCATTTGTTGTTGTCCCAAGCAAACCTGTCGTGGTGAGGACTGGGTAGGGTGGGTGGATCAGTTTCGGGATATTGTGACTGAGTCGGGTATCGCGATGTTGGCGTGTATCTGAGTGACTGGGGGCAGCAATGAAAAGACACCTCTCGAGAGGAGTGCACGTGTACCGTCACAAAGCGGCATAGGCCCTGATATGCCCTCTGATGTTGCCAGGATGTAACAGCCATAAATCAACAAGGTATCTGGCTATGTCAACAAACATGTGTCAATTCAAGGCGTGACATTCCCTGCGTGGGTGATGCTTTGTTTGTTGTTGTTTTAGGTCCTAGCAACATCCATAGTCATATCAGGATGGGTAGCGACTCGTGGCAGTGCGCGCTCATGGCGACTTTATAGTGCTGCCCCACTGGGGAGACCAGGCCACCAACACCATGATCTGATATCCCACACAGTCACATTATCCTGAAACTGAGCCAACCAGTCCTTGCCCTATCCTAGTAATGCCGAGTGACAAGTATCACTTTTATAAGTCATTGGTTTGACTCGACCACGGTTTGACCCATGGGTTCGGATCCCCAGATCTCCCAAAACAGGAGACAGACACTCAAAGGACTGAACTTCGGTCCGAGCCCTCTGTAGGGGAAGCATTCATGAATAACCTCGGACTTCTGCGACATAACCACTGGTCCACAACTGGTTCATCAAAGGCTGTGGTATATTCTATCCTGTCTGTGGGAAAGTGCATATAAAACACTCCTTGCTGCTTATCGGAAAGAGTAGTCTATGTGGCGGTAGCGGGTTTCCTCCAAAGAAATATGTCAGATTGATGATATGTTTGTCGTCCAATAGCCGACAATAAAAATCAATATCCTCTATAGGTGTCGTTAGATAAAACAAACTTTCCTTTATACATAGACATACACAGGCACACACAAACATATACATATGGGTCGTTCTCAGAAACTGTGTACCACTTGAGGTAGTCTACTAGAAATGCATATTTCAAAGAAACCCTTTATTGGAGTGTCAATATTTAGATTTCATCAGTTAGCCAAATAATGTGGGAGATAGTTTAGATCAAAAGTAAATGTTAATATTGTGTATTATGTATCTTATTGGGATGGATGTAGCTAAATACATAGAAAATTACATCACTAATTTGTGACATTGTCAACAGCATTGAAAATAAAGTGTCACAAACTTAATGAAAACCTCTGAACAACAGCTCATTTCACTTCAAATGGTCATATACAATGTCTTCATTAAGTTGAAGACATTTATTTCTAAAAAAAAATTTTAAATTATGAAATAGTTAACATTTTCTGGAGTCATTAACATCGTAACATTTCGTTTCCACTTGCAAGTACTATGAAACTCTGTATCAAACACTGAGTACAGATACAGTACAGGAACTATTTTCACCATTTGACACTCTATGCATGGACCCAGTTATGGTATAGTAAAAGATAAATCCTGAAATTGCCCCTAAACATTGAAATTTGAGCCGAACATTTGTGTAAAATTGTTGTTTCCACTTTGTTACTCTGCTAATCTGTTACTCTGCTAATATTTTCTTGCTTTTCTCTTTAATATTCACAAATAAGACAAAACCATAGCAATGAGGTTTCAAATTATTATTACTACTGTTTATAAAGCAAGTGGCATGTGAAATGTCCTAAAAATGTCAAGTTTTGTGTGGAAAATATTTGATTTTGGAGTCAGATTGGTTTCCATGCTATACTGCTATTTATTGGGTGTGAGCATCATTTGACCTACTTAAAAATGCCAGAATATGTTTATTTTCAATTATTCAGATGCAAAAGGACATACACATTGAGGAAACTTGCTTATAGGACTTTGGCAGCATTTTGATTTTCTGGTACTGATGTCACACTATTGGTACACAACTTCTGAGAACGACCCATATACACACATGTAAATATCCATATACACATATATAT
This sequence comes from Branchipolynoe longqiensis, assembly GCA_030323885.1. Taxonomy (NCBI): domain Eukaryota; kingdom Metazoa; phylum Annelida; class Polychaeta; order Phyllodocida; family Polynoidae; genus Branchipolynoe; species Branchipolynoe longqiensis. Next base: position 80,922 of record JASIRB010003541.1, on the reverse strand, counting down.
ACTCATAAATATACATATGAAGAGTTCAGGCGCAAAACCACTTAAACGCCAATCGAAAGATTTGCATGTCCTCAACAAGTAAATCTTTTTACATTCCTACTTTTGTGTTCATTGCTCTATAATCCTGTCATCACAAAAAAAAGTGGAATTAGTGAGAATTGCAATTATTTTGAGGTAAAAATCTGTTATTGTTACTACACGTTTGGATTGGCGTTTACATGGTTTTGCGCCTGAACTCTTCATATACATATAGATGTATATGGGTCATTCTCTGAAACTAGACACTAAAGTGTGACATATAAACCAAAAGTGAAAAGCTTCGAAATAATAGCAAAAAAACATTCCAAATAATAGTAGAGTCTGTGTTTCTAGGAAGGTTTCCATGTTGTGCATCTGTCATAGTTGAAGAAGAAAAGTTTCACTTTTTGATTTAGATCTTATAAAAATTGAGCGATACGTTAATATCACTTGTGTAACATTAAATCAAAGACATGTCCAGAACATCATTTTAACGTACACAACAAAGTCAAACAAGATTTTATTGATTACAGTTAAGCAAACAAGGTTATGTCTTACAACAAAAAAGTTGAAAAATATTCAGCTAAATGTGTGGTGTAAATAAATGTGTAGATTTTCACATTTTCACTCTAGCACAAAATTACCAAGTATCATTTTGGTATCTTTTGTGGAATAGATTCAATACACGTAGAACTGCTAGCATACCTAATGGATAGAGATTACAATAATTATTTTACTTGCTAGCAAAAAATATGCTCCTTTGGCATACACATATAACCTCTATTTAACCTGTTTGATCAATTTTCTTTTTTAAACAACAACAAAAATAAAACTTGTAAAAACTAGTAAATATTTAGTCAGATATGCTTAAACCACTGTATGACCACCACTAACCGATATCTACCTTTTGTGCTAGGGGTTCGCTAAACAGACAGACAAATGCTAAACAAACAAACAAATGCTATCAATAAAAGAAAGAATTAACTATCAGCATCGTAACATGGAGACCAAATATGTGGTGCCCAGTTTTAGAGAATTCGCACTATTCACGTGTGACCTAATTCGGCATCAGAACGAGGCTGAGTAAGCGTCGGTATTGGAAATGGCCATAAGACACTACTGTGTACCGATGTGTATGAACTACTACAGAAATTAAAGGAGTTAAATTTGAAGATATTCACTTTTGAAACTCTTGTATTCATTTTTGCATACCTTTTTTCTATTTATTAGTCAATTTTCATGAAGATTGAGTGATGATCAGATGCATTTCAGTAGGCAATGTCAACAAAGTCACTCACCTTGGCTGCCAATCTTTTCTTAAATTCAAAATTGCATAACTTTCTTAATATAATATATATATTTAACAAATATATTTTAACCCTTTTAAAGCTTTTATTAATTTGTAATTACTAAGACTAGTTGTTTAACTGTGTTGCACAGATAACTACGCTGACAGTGCTGCATTACATGATACCACCATAACTATGCAGACTACAAAGTTGAGTCACCTTGTAGTTAAAGAATGGGAAAATCACCATGCAAGGGTCACCCAATCTTCGTGAAAATTAGCCAACAGCTAGAAAACAGGTATGCAAAGATGAATATGGTAGTTTAAAAAATGAATACCCTCAAATTTGCGTGATTTCGACAGGTATTGGTCGACAAAAAAGTATTTACATGACTTTTCATACAGCAGCGCCTCGCAGACAGGCACGTGGCCTCGGTCTGGTTTCAACATGGCCGTGGCGTGAATAGTGTGAATAACCAATGCATGTATATGCATTAATATGCACACACAGATAGCCGATATATACAGTTGGTTGTTGGAGTTTTACGTCCTGGCAACATCTATGGTTTATATCATATACATATATATACACAAGTAAATATAGATATACAATATCTACACATATAGAATATGTACGCGCATAAATACACAGATAGAATCTCATGTACACATACATACTATATGCAGTTTGAAGCACAGCCATGACAAGTCAATCAGTTACAAAATTGATAATTGTCGCTACCTTGTCTGGCGCTCGGCATTAATAGGATAGGACAAGGACTGGTTAGCACAGTATCAGGATAATGTGACAGTACCCATCTCGATATGACATCAGATGTTGCTAGGATGTAAAATAACAAACAAGACATACATATATATAATATCAATATATATATGCAGATATATCACACATACATATATAACTATATATATATATATAAATTTACATTTATATATATATGTATATATATATATATGTATATATAGAAAAATTCAGCGGTACAGTGAGTGTATGTAGGGGGGGAGCGGTGCGTGCGCAAACGTGGTGCCCCCCAACGGACATGAGTGAGAGCTAGGTTAAGAAGGCCCAACCAGCAGATGACTGGGAGGGGGAGTAGTAGACAGGCTAGGAGAGGATGGAAGCTTCCAGCCTTATTATACTCGTATAATGGCTTATACAGCATATATATATATATATATATATATATATATATATAAACACATAGATTTAGAGATGAGTGGTCTGACAGGTGGCCGTGGATAGGTGATGACATCAGGGAGCCGAGGTGATGTAATGGTTACCTCAGCATTACTAGGATAGGGCAAGGACTGGTTGGCTAAGTATCAGGACAATGTGACTGAGTGGAACATTAGGTTATGGCGCTAGTTGCCCATATATCCCAGTGGGGCAGCACTATAAAGTCACCATGAGTGCGTACTGTCACAAGTCGGTACCCTACATAAGCATGACCATAAATCAATTTGTAAATTATTAACTTGACACAGCCAAGGTTCGAACTCACGTCGCCCCCTCAATAGAGGAAGCGAGCACTTGACCAGATAGGATATCTTGCTGTGCTGTTGCGCTAGACGTTTGCTCCTTTTTCCACTGGGTTTCCTGGTTGTGCCCCCTGGTCCTTCCCCAGGCTACTTGAGGAGGCAAACAGTGATATTTCCTAAAGCAACAAAGTGGCCACTTGACAACAACAGAGCAGACAGCCACTTGAGATTCAGGGAGATAAATCCAAACTTCACAGGAGACTCATACCTGTACTATGTTGTTGTTGAAGATGTATACTGCCTATCATGGATAAGCCTGAATAGGCTTGTTTTCACCATTAGACAGTTTGTCAATAGAAAGCCCGAGCCTACACTTTTACCGACCCAAGGGATTTTTAACCTCCCACACCACATAGACATGGTATGAGAGCAACCGGCCTTTGATGACGATGTAAGTTATACACAGCGGTGGAAATCCAATTTGGCAGAGATGGGGGCATGGGGAATCGAACCACCAACCTTCAGATTAGGAGTCCGACCTAGAAAAAAGTCAGACACTCTAACCACTCCGCCATAGAGAACACCATGTTGAGTACCTATGCTGTACACTGTACAGCATAGGCCGCTCCCCCACTTTTAATGTTCAGAATGGGGTGTGCTGCACACAATGCAGCACATTCCACTTCCCCATCACCATGTACAAACCAAATGAGATCGCTTCAACAGATGGAAGACCAGTGCATCGGCGCTGACAAAATATGTGTTTGGATGAATAAAATATTTACAAAACAAATAAATAAAAAGCATGTCCTCGGAACACACAGCAAGTCCACATGTCAAGGACTGAGTGAGTGTCAGTGAGTGATAATGCGGCGGTGGGTGCGGCGCAATAAAGAACAAAGTGTGCATGATATTAGTAACACGGGTAATTCATGGTGTTGGAGACTGCTGTAGTGTCACCTGGTTATTGTGATAGGCCACTAACGGTCACCCAGAACCTGTCTCTCACGTTTGCACACTGATGAACGAGGGACGAGTACGTACACTTCCAACGTTTATTCAGTCTCCACTCACCATAGCGTCAACAATTAAGTGACCTGCCCCTTGACCAGCCAGGTCCCACATCACCTCATTGAGGGGTGGGGTTACGCTAGCCGCATGCAGTAGAGGGCGGTCCACTCAGGGCATTGCGTGACACGCTAGCCGCCACCTGACGCAGAAGAACTGCGACAGTAGACGGCATAGTCCCCGCAGCCACTGCATGGTGGTGAAGCTCATGTACAGACTACTACAGTAGCACTTGCTTACCTGTGCATCCAATGTGTATTTGTTGCTCGGGCGACAAATCCATTGTCGGGAATGCTAACCCGTTTGAAATCCATTCGCTACCTGAGTCTCTCACAAAGCAGACCATCATTTCTCTTACACTTTACCACCCTCTCTCCCTCCTACACTTAGGATTGCGCGTCATGTGACCTGGTGACAAGGCTCAGCGTCTAAGATTATATCAGGACGGGTACTGAATTGTGGCAGTGGCAACTTTATAGTGCTGCCCCACTGGGAGACCAGGCCACCAGCACCATGACCCAATATCCCACTCAGTCCCATTATCCTGACACTGAGCTAACCAGTCCTTGCCCTATCCTAGTAATGCCAGGTGCAAGGATAGGTAAAAACAAGTATCAATTTTGAAAGCCATTGGTTTGACTCAGCCGTGTTTTCGAACCCTCCACCTTCCACACAGGAAGCCTGCGCTCTTACCGATTAGGCCACCACATCTGGTCCTTGGAGTTCTCTGTGGCGGAGTGGTTAGAGTGTCTGACTTTTTTCTAGGTCGGACTCCTAATCTGAAGGTCGGTGGTTCGATTCCCCATGCCCCCCACCTCTGCCAATTTGGATTTCCACCGCTGTGTATAACTTTACAGCGTCATCAAAGGCCCGTTGCTCTCATACCATGCCTATGTGGTGTGGGAGGTTAAAAATCCCTTGGGTCAGTAAAAGTGTAGACTCGGGCTTTCTATCAACAAACACGTCTAATGGTGAAAACAAGCCTATTCAGACTTATCCATGATAGGCAGTACAAATCTTGAAGAAAGATGAAAGGTACTTCAAAGTAAAGTAACTCAGATAATAACAGAACCGCCCATATTGACACTGATATAATTCATATTGATCCTACATAAATAATTCTGATGCTCAAAACCATTGGATGATGCATCTTTACCTGGAGACAATTTGAATTTGTTACTATTGAATTTTTGCTATTGAAATCTAAGTTTGATCAAATATAGTTTTGTTGCAATCTTTGCTGCAGTATAAATTTTTATTTTTTTATTTTTTGTTTTTTTAGGATTTAGAATCTAAGTTAATCGGGGTCTCCTTGACTACGTACGTCCTGTGAACCTGAGGCAAAGGTTACAGCGGGATGAACTCCTATTTAAAGGAGCACAATCAGATAAACACAGAATATTTTGAAAACCAAAGCGTTTGACTACATTTGTTTGTGCAAATATAACACACCAGGAGCGGTGGCCGAATCGGTAGAGCGCAGTCATCGCGTGCGGGAGATCGGGAGTTCGGTTCCCGGTCGAATCAAGCCCACGGAGACTTTATAGTGCTGTCCCACTGGGAGACCAGGCTACCTTTTGTTCGTTAGACAAACATGACCTGATATCCTACTCAGTCACATTATGCTGACACTGAGCCAACCAGTCCTTGCCGTATCCTAATAAAGGCCCGGTAACATACTCGTTAGTGGACGTAGTTGAACCTAGTAGTTGAACCTAGTAGTTGAACCTAGTAGTTGAACCTAGTAGTTGAACCTAGTAGTTGACCGTAGTTGACCGTAGTTGAACGTAGTGGACGTAGTTGAACCTAGTAGTTGAACCTAGTAGTTGAACCTAGTAGTTGAACCTAGTAGTTGAACCTAGTAGTTGAACCTAGTAGTTGAACCTAGTAGTTGAACCTAGTAGTTGAACGCAGTCGAACGCAGTCGAACGCAGTCGAACGCAGTCGAACGCAGTCGAACGCAGTCGAACGCAGTCGAACGCAGTCAAACATAGTTGAACATACCAGCATCCATACTTGTCCATGATGTTAACTTGGTAATAACGTGGGTGGGCCATGAGTTCTGATTTAATCTTTGGACATGTTCAAAAGAGTGGTACGTTAGAGGCTGAATTTGCATCCCTGATGCTAACGTCCTATAGTGTACTCTAGCATACTCTAGCGTGCTCTAGCATACTCTAGTGTGCTCTAGCGTGCTCTAGCATGCTCTAGCATACTTGGATGAAGCCCTGGTCACATAGCCATTAGTGGACGTAGGTGAATGTAGTGGAGACTAACATAGTTGAACGTAACAGCATCCGTACTGTAACATATTTATCCGTACCATAATGTATTTATCCGTACAGTAATCTATTTATCCTTACCAAAACCTGCCATACATTAAGGTATTTCAACAAAGTTTAAAGTACTTACACCACGTTTGACGCACGTTAGCCTCCACTACGTTCACCTACATCCAACTACGTCCACTAACGTGTATGTGACCGGCATTTAACTTAAGTCTATGCATAAAAGCTTGCATCGCCCGATAAAAGCATGAAGTTTTCTAAACCAAAGCACTGACCTAGATTTGATTCTAGACATCCAACTTAGATACTGGTGCGTTTATTAAACATTCACTTCTGCGCAGCAGGAAGATCAAAGTCAATTTAATAAAAACCTGTCATTATTTATATTATACAAGTGGAGTAGGCTGCACTGACCTCTCAGGCAAGTAACCACATAGACAGCTAAGCATGCATAGTGTGTTGATATCAGGGAGTTTTTGTGGTGTAATGGTTAGCACACTGGCCTGGAATGCAAAGAGATGTGGGTTCAAGACCTGCTCTAGGCGCAAAATTCCCCATTTTCATCACCCCCCCCATGACACTGGTGCCATGACCAGGATCCTGTACAAGCTATGTGCTGTATGGTTGTTGAACCTACCCTGTGTATGTATGTGTAAGTGCATTGCCTGTGTGTATGTAATTGTAAGTATTAGATGACCATTTAAAAGACTTACAATTCCAGGGGGACGCGTGTAGTAGTCTGAACTGACCTCTGAGACAAGTAACCATATAGACAGGTAAGCGTGCATAGTGTGTTGATATCAGGGAGCCTATGTGGTGTAATGGTTAGCACACTGGCCTGGAATGTAAAGAGATATGGGTTCGAGTCCCGCTCTAGATGCAATATTTCCCATTTTCATAAACCCTCCATGACACAAGTAACGCAGACCTATCATGTCCAACATTTCCATGTGAACACAACCGTTACTGCGCATGTCATCACTTTAAATATCTCCAATGTCAGCCATTTTGAATCGAAATTACTCCAATATAAGCTCAAGTTTGTTTGCTGGAGTGCTACGTCCTGGCAACATCTAAGGTAATATAATGTAGTCAGTATATTTATATACGTGTATATTATATATTAATTTAATGTAGCTATAAAAATAAACCAATATATATATATGAAGAGTTCCGGTGCAAAACCACGTAAACACCTATCCAAAAATGTAGTTTAGATAAAGATTCTTACCTGACAATAGTTTAAATTCTCACTAAAAAGTAGGAATACAAAAACACTTGTTGTAGGTTTGATTCCAATATTTATCTCCAATTTTGGATTGGTGTTTAAGTGGTTTTGCGCCTGAACTCTTCATACATATATATATATTATACACGGCAGTTTTTTGTTTTATATATAATATATATATTTCAATATATACTTATAAATGTTACATTAAAACTGATTCTTATATATATATATATATATATATAAATAGACAGTTATATGAATATAAATATATGCTTAAAATATATACTTATATATTTTATATTACAAAATGAGTTATATATACATTGTATAAATAATTAGTTATATGAGTATAAATTCCCGGTACACAAAAGAACATAGGAGAGAGAGTAAGTTTGGTTTGTCTTTAATAACTGGCTCAGCAATTAATAGCCCTAGCCCTAAAAAAAAAAGAAATATTTCCTCCAGAGTGTGACGCGAGGGGGCGCCCACCCGGCAAACCCCGACAGCTGGGAGGGGGGGGGGGGCACTCCCCCAATGCGCACAAGGAAATATAGGATGTACATGGTACCCTTGCATTTATACCTGCTTAATGCATTATACATCACATAATAAGTCATGCATAAATTCTACCAGTCTTATTTGGTGGCCTCCAATGACTCCTCCCTCCCCCTCCCCCTCCCCTCCCCCCCTCCCCCTCCCCTCCCCCTCCCCCTCCCCCTCCTCTCACAGAGAACTAGTATCCAGTCCCACCTCCCCTCATTCTCACAGGGGAAGCGGCCCGGGTACCAGATACCAGACTGAGTAGGTTTGTGTCCACACCTGCTCCTGTTGTTGTTATTGTCGAGCGACAAGGTTTGCGGAGCGGCGTGTGCAGGCATGTCCGCGACCCGGGTGCAAGTTTACATTCATACAAGTGTTGGGCGCTTGGCTATGTGACATGGTTAGTGAACTCCCTGCGGCCCTAGATCCAGATCTGTCATGCCACCTCCGAACCAGCTTCCTGACTAATCTTTCCGCCATCTTGGAATGCATATTGACCAGACAGGTAAGCATGGGCTCGCTGTTAGAGCATCCGCTTCCTGTGTGGGTTGTATATTACAGCTGCGTTGTTGTGGCTGAATTGGCTTCGCAGATTCGAGTGTATATATGGATAGTGATAAGGAAGTTATCGCTTGTAATAAGCTTTATAGTGTTCCACTCATTTCCCCCCAGCGTGGGGTGGTACACTCCACTCGCTCGGAAGTATATAATATTAGATATATGTATATATGAAGAGTTCAGGCGCAAAACCACATAAACAACAATCCAAAAATCTTGTTTAAATAAAAGAATTTTAAATGAAAATAATATTAATTCCCACTAATTCCACTTCTTCGTGTGATCATATGGGTATGAAGCAATGGACAAAAAAATAGGAATAGAAAAATATAAACTTTTTGTAGGTTTGATTCCAATGTTTATCTCCATGTTTGGATTGGCGTTTAGGTGGTTTTGTGCATGAACTCTTCATATGTGTATATATATATATATATATATATATACATATATATAAATATATATACATAATATATATATATATGTATATATATATATATATATACACACATTGAGTCCGGATAAATATATTCTCTGACATAGGGAACATGATGCCCTAACCTATATAAAAATTCCCGGGCGCTAGAGACACATATGCGCACCCCAGATTTGGGTTGTTGCCGGTGGCGGCGCCACCCATTCTATGGATGGAGGGGCCAGACACAGAGCATGGGCTAGTGTGCTAACCATTACACCACCTAGGCTCCCTGATGTCGTCACCCTATCCACGCCTACCTGTGTATGGGGTTTATTGCCTGAGAGGTCAGTGCAGACTACTACACTCGTCCCCCTGGAATTGTAATTCTTTTAAATGGTTTTCGTCAATAAGTAATTTTAATGTTTACAATTACATACATACACACGATGCACTTACATATATACATATACAGGGTAGGTTCAATGACCAAACAGTGCATAGCTTGTATAGGATCCTGGTCATGGTAACCAGTGTCATGAAGGTGATGAAAATGGGAAATATTGCGCCTAGAGCGGAACTCAAACCCATACCATTTGTTTTAACAATTATACCACCTATGCTCCCTGATGTCATCACCCTATCAACGCCTACCTGTCTATGTAGTTCCTTGCCTGAGAGGTCAGTGCAGACTACTACAATACCATATATATGGATATATATATATCATTCGATATATATCTATTAATATGTATTTACTTATATGTAGATAATATAAATGTTTAAATATCTATGCGTGTTTATTGATTCAGAGTCAATAATCAGGTGCAAGAATGTTGTTGCCCCCTCCTTTCGCAAACTTTAGCCTGCCTGACACTAGCCGACAATTTATCGCGAATCTAGGTCTCCAGGCAACTGAGATTTCCCCTGGAAAGGGCAAAGCCAAGATTACATGCATGCGTAAATGTGTGCATAATGCAGCACACATAATGTGGCATGTGTAGTGTGGCATATGTAATTTGGCATGTGTAATGTGGCACATGTAATGTAGCATGCATAATGTGACATGCATAATTCAACATGTATAATGTGGCACAAGTAATTTGGCATGTGTAATGTGGCATATATAATGTGACATGCATAATGTGGCATGCATAATGCAGCACATATAATGTGGCATATATAATGTGACATGCATAATGTGGCACATGTAATGTGACATGCATAATGTGGCATGCGTAATGTGACATGCATAACATGAAACGTGTAATACAGCACACATAATGTGGATATGTAATGCAGCATGCACAATGTGGCATACATAATGCAACACAAGTAATGCGACAGGAGTAATGCAGCAGACATGGTGTGACATGCGTAATGTGGCACACATAATGCGGCATTTGTAATGTGGAACACATATTGAGGCATGAGTAATGCGGCACACATAATGTGACATTGTAGTGTGGCATGTCTAATGTGGCATGTGTAATGTGGCATACATAATATGGTATACATACTGCAGCATGCATAATGTGGCACACATGATGTGACATGCATGATGTGGTATGCTTAATGTGGCATGCATAATGCAGCATGCATAATGTGGCACTCATAATGTGGCACACATAATGCAGCATGCATAATGCAGATATGGGTAATGTGGCACGTGTAATGCAGACATGGGTAATGCGGGCATAAATAATGTGAAATGTGTAATGTGCAATGTACAATGTGGCATGCATAATTCGCTTCACTCGGCTCGGAACAGAAACAGTAGTCAGGAAACATGTAAGAAATGAGGAAAAAGAGACAGTAAACCTTTGTAGAGTTTAATTATGGAGAACATATCAGGACCTGGCGAGCAGGCTATCAGCGGGTGACACAGACCCTACATATCATTATCGATGATCGTTTCAACATTCTGGTGGAGTCATTCAGGAAGCAGTATCGAAGACAGGCAGGAGACGTCAGCGCTCACCCAATAAGAGTGAGAGCGCTCAGGGAGCTTCAGTTACATGCGAGTTCGTCAAGTAGGACCGGACAGCTCTTCCTTTCCACGTACCGGCCTGAAGTAGGTCAGAGTGAGCGAGGCCAGCGTGGTGACAGGCCTGAGCAGCTCCTCGTCGGAGACTATGAAGCGTTACGCTGGAACACTGGAGCTGAAGCGAAGCGGCCTTGCGGAGGATTGCAGTTAATGATTTCACAGTCAATGGATCACCGGATGGCAACATGAATGCAGGATCATCAGGGTGTATGTCTTGAACAGATAAGATGTAAGCATTCCAAGCAGTGACAGGGCAACAGGGCGAATGAGGAATGTTTGGCAGGCGGAACACTAGAGGTGGCAATGTAGCAGGGTGAGTTTTAGTAGATCTGAGAGAGACATATAGCACTGATCGATACTCTTTTATATCTTTAAATCTTAGCGTATGTGCGGAGGAATGAGAGGAGATCAAAAGATTACTTTGCCGTATCAAAGTCAAATATGCAATTAATAATGCTACAATGGCCGCTAGCGGCGGGGCTGGAGAAAACATGTACTGACTCAGATGAACCGACTTGTTTTGCCATGTACGCATAGCGAGTCCAGCTTTATAGAGGTTCATCAGTCTATCATGATGCTTCAGCGTGTATCCTGGAAGATAGGAGCAAAACAGTACTATCTTCCAGGACAGAATATTCACAACGCAAAATCAAGGATCTCTAGGTTCAGCTTCACGATTACCTCAGACAAATTCAGTGCCATACACATTTTTATTGCTTTCAGTTTTAACACCGAAGAGTCAAATGAACGACTTAGCGCATCTGCAAGCACTAGCTCTTTGCCCATTTTATGGCGAATCTCAAGCTGGAAGTTATTATGGGCTGCGAGCAACCATAGCTGCCTGGCACATGCACACAAGATAGTATCTTTGCCTTTGCCTGAGGATAATACCTGCTGCGACGCTAGATTGTCAGTATTCACAATAATCAGGTCGCTGGAGGGGAACAGGGGCATGAGAGCCAACACAGCATGTACTAGGTTCAGCGCCTCCAATTGGGTAATTGACAGACCTAACTCCAAAACCTTGTCCGTAAACTTAGCCGAGAAGAACGCTACCGAGGAGAAACCCCCCCCCCCCCCGTCAGAGTCGCATCACATTCAATCACCCAGGGAATCCTAAGCGCAGACGGAAGCAAGAGCTTTGAATTGAAAGTACTAGCAAACTTTGCAAATCAATCAAGGTCCAACAATACATCGGAATCAAATTCATGCACCCCGATAAACGGACACAACCTAAGCGCTGCTAGGATCCTGTTTGTAAACCTGGCTGCGGGCTTGACACATTTCGAAATATGCTGAAGCTTCCCTACGATACTCTGAAATTGCTTTCTTGATGCTAGCTTTTTGCTTTTCCATGCCACACACTCATCAACCACCGCTTCCAATTTCTCCTTGGGAATAGAAACGGACATTTCTAAGACATTAACTAGAAAACCTAGCCAAATCAAAGATGTAACCGGCGGCGAGCACTTATTCAATGCTAGCTCTAGACCAAGCAACTTCGTGAACTCCAGAAACCTGCCATACGCCTCACTTGCTTTCTTCTGTGAACTTTCGAGCCCTACAAAATCATCCAGATAACGCAAGACAAAATAACCTTCCTTCCTTCCTTAGAAGCCAGACTATCGCACGGGTAGTTCTGGCACACGCTAACACAAACGTCCTACATCGGAAAGGCGGCGCAATATCAACAAAGAACTCACCATTCAAAGAAAGTCCTAATAAAGGAGCGGATAAGGGACTGATCCGTAACTGACGATACGCTCTGGCCAAATCAGCCGACCAAAGCCAAGAAGATGAACCCAACATCATCAAACGATCTGTAAGAGTTGCTATCGACGGAAGCGAAAAGTTAAACTGCCTACCTTGGTTAAACCCTTTCACTATTCCTGCATTTACACTCTCACCGAGCGAAAAACTCAAATCCATGATAACTCTTCTTGTATTAGAATCTTTCTTTGGCCTAGTCATCAAGGGACTTATCTGGAACCACGGATGAAAAGGAACAGTCTGAAAGGGACCTAGCAATGCACCCATTTCACGCTCTTTACTTATATAGGCACAAATGTGTGGATCAGAACTCGCTAACCGTGTATGATTAATCAAAGTAGGCACTGGAATTGCCACGGACGTATAGTCCAGCGGCCATCCAAATTCTAGGTGATCTATCAGCAACGTATCAGGATAATCGAGAAGGAGATTCCTCCACGCAGTAATATTCAAACCTGACTGAATTGGGATACGGGCTTGAAGATAATTCGGCAAAGCTGTATCTCTTACTGCAGCATATATCTTACAGTAGGAGCTACTCTCTGTTTCGTTTGTATTCAAAATAAACGGCCAAAACTTATCGAGAGCTATCCTAAACATTACCGGAGAAGGCGGGGGAACAAAAACATCATCATTACTGATCAACCAACAATCTGAATCAAACCAGTCGAACATAACTTCTGGCAAAGGAATATCTAACGACATGCTTCGTGCATAGTGAACAGCTGAATCTCCTTCAAAGGGCAGTAGGTCATGGTTACTATTATCGAGAGAAGAATTGGCAATTATCGGCAGCACCTCACATTCCGGCACACAAATAGCCTCTACAGGCTTACTCGCGGCATCAGGATTACATGCAACAGTGGTATTATTATCAACATCAACATTTATCGGACAAAGAGCTCTATGTTCAGAAGGCGCATTGGGCTCTCTACTCGTATCAGAATTAATTGGAAGACTTAACGGTTGAGTCAATATGGGAAGAGTTACATTATTAGCATTACCTAATGCTGTTAAGCTATCAACCTCAAGTACCGGCCTGAGCACATGCAGATTATTAACTCGTACATAACTATGCTTAGAAGTTGCTAGGACACCATCAGTTTTTACCGCACTTACTGTTTTTTAACCTCCTCTGACACTGGCTTTCTATCAAGGAAACCTCTTTTCTTGAGACAATCTTGCTCCTTGTGCACAAGAACACGCTTAAACCGGTATGCGCACCAGGCGCAGATATGCTGAAGCCGAGCAGGATGGACCCCATGGGACTGCTCAAAGCCACAATCCTTCCACCAGTTCCATTTCCAACATGCCTTTCCGTCCCTTTCTTTGCTATACTCTTCCCGAGAATTAATGGGGGCCTGCGCCGACTGGACCGCCGGTACCGATACTGCAGCTGAAACCTGTGACTGCTGACGAACCGACGCTTGAACAAATACTGTCTTTTGCTGAGCTAATTTCATGGCGTCAGAACACATAGTTCTCTGAAGGTCTTTAATCTTATCCTCATCCAACAGGCCACGCCTGAAACGGCCATTCTCAGCAAGCTGAAAAACCCGTTCTGACCACCGGCGGCAGGTCGGCCATTCCCAAATAACCGCCATCCTAGCCAATTCTTCCTCATGCCTCAAAAGAGGCGGTCACCACTCATCTGGAAAAGACGGTTCCACCGCCAACTGCCGCAAGGCCAAAAAATACTCAGCCCAGCTTGCTTCCCCCGAAGAAATTTGTCTGAAACTATCGCCTCTGGTAATGAATAAATGAGGAAGCAACTTCGTACCTTTTGCCTTCCGCAATGCCGGAGTTGTATGCACCAACTCCTCCAACCTCGGCTCAGCCAAGCGACGTGGGCGCGGAGGAGGAGCCGGAGACCAGTCCACCGCGGGGGGGCGTTTCCCGCCGGTGTCTGGACCTGGAACGACGCCCCCTCACTTCTCTTGGGAAAATTTCAGGCGACAATGGAATCTCCGACACTCTTCTCACTGCTCGGCGCGGCGTTACAGAGACAGCCCTACGCCTCACAGTGTCATGAAGCGGCGAAATAAGCCTTGGTAGTGCTTGCCGACCCAAACTCCCCGAACGCGCCGGTGACCTTGACTCCAACGCTTCAAGCCTGGCCGCAAAGTTAGTATCTCTATCTTTCACAACCTTCCTCAGCCTGACAAGCTCTTCCTTCTCGGACTCTCCCACTACCTGTGAGACCAAGTCACTATCCGACAGCTGAGAGGAGGACATAGCATGCGCCACAGCCACCAAGCTTTTACTTGACAGCGACCGACCGCCCCTTCCCGAGCGAGAAAGCTGTGACAGCGGCGGGCGACCCCGGCGCTTCTTGACAGGCGGCATAGCAGGTAAGAAGGCAGCTCTGAGGAAGCGAAGTGAGCAGAGCGAGGTCGAAGGACCAAGTGACAGTAAGAGGCGGAAGTAGAGAGCGAGGAAAGCAGAGGGCATTCTTGCCTCGTTCAGCAAATTAGACATGTTAGCCTCTGCCAACATGCTCAATGCCGCACATGTAATGTGGCATGCATAATGTGGCATGTGAAATGCGAACATGGGTAATGTGGACACAAGTAATCCGGAATGAGTAATTCAGAATATAATGCGATATACATAATGTGGCATGCATAATGTGGCATGTGTAATGTGGCATGCATAATTTGGCACGCGTAATTTAGGTGTTTTTTTACTAAGACGTTTACTCAGCTGAGCAAGTGTTTTTTAAGCCGCTATGCGCTGGTCTTCCGGCCATAGTTAGATACACAAACATAGCTTAGTTACATAGTGGTCGCATATTCAGATATTTATAGATACAGGATCTAGCAATATAAGGAAGGACCTAACGGCAAGGCGCCGAAGAAGTTGAGGGTCTGTCTCCCGTCTTTGTAGATCGTGGGATTTGAAGCCACGGGTACGAACCCTGGTCGAGTCAAACCAATGAATTGAACATTTATACTTGTCACTTCCTAGCCTGGCACTCGGCATTATCAGGATAGGGCAAGGACTGGTTGGCTCAGTTTCAGGATAATGTGACTGTGTGGGATCAAGTCATGGTGCTGGTGGCCTGATCACCCAGTGGGGCAGCACTATGAAGTCACCATGAGTGTGCATTGTCACAAGTGGTTACACATTCTGATATGCCCTTAGATGTTGCCAGGACGTGAAACTCCAACAACGAAACAACCAACCAATCTAGCATTGTACAGAAATTCAGCAATGCATACTACTAACAATAAGAACAGTGTAGGGGTTGATTTATGGCATTGTGTGTCAGTGACAGTATTATTATATAATCAGTACGTAAAATATTCCGATAAAACGCATTGGTGGGGAATGTGAAATGGTCTATAAAGGATTACAAATGGTCTATAAAGGTAAATGATGTATAGGGTCCGGTGCATGAATGTATTTATGTAGTTGCTGGTGACTCTTTACTTGTAGTCAATAGTCATTGTGTATTAAATAGATAGTGTGAGAGGGGCACTACTGTTAGTGTGGAAGGAGCTCAAGAGCTCTACTCACTACCCCCTCCCCCCCCAACTGTTAGTCACGGATCACCACACACACACACAGCAAGGCAGGTGCAGGCCAAGCAGCCACAAGACATGGTGGTGCTGGGTAGATCACAGTAGCCATGGTGACACAGGAATGCTTACTGTTCATTGGTGGACCTATAAATGCTTGTTGTTGGTTGGAGAGCATGGTCAGGTGGTATGCCATATCAGATCCATGTACCACTATATAATAATAAACCTGAGGGTGCAAGCTCTCACTCTTCTTTCACTCTTTGTACTCTTCCTTTCTCTACTTGCCTGTATTGATTTCCTATTAGCCTGCCTACACAACTACAGCTGCCAGACGACGACTTTACAAGTATATATGTGTGTAGACATATATGTAATATATTTACATCCTTATCTCTGCATTTGTATATATATGAAGAGTTCAGGCACAAAACCATGTAAATGCCAATCCAAAAATGTAGTTTAAATAACAGATTTGTACCTGAAAATAATTTTAATTCTCACTAATTCCACTTTTCATATGATCATATGGTTATGGAGCAATGAACAAAGAAGTAGGAATATATCAAAATTAACTATATGTGATATATATATATGGTGCTATTTACACACTCAATCGAACCGGGGCCTGGCATAGGTGGCGCCGACTAGCGTAAATACCCGTAAGCCGAATGATACACTAGCGCTCGATAGTTCTCTGAAGTAATAAACCCGAAAGGAGAAAGGCATATATATATTTATATATACAGAGTCGGGTCTGAGGCAGCTCCTAATAAAACAAAAATTCAGCAGTAAATACCTACTCCCACTAACTGGGATACATACAGACTGTAAATAGTATAAGAGTTTATTTGTGTGCTGCACTGGTGGGGCGACACTTCTGTTCTGAGATCTTTTCAAATTTGAGAATTACGGATATGCCATTGTGGACCTGTACAAACATGCGCATTATGTCTAAATACAATCTACCGTCATTTTCTTCTCTTTCAGAAAATGTCGAACACTTACGCCATCTCAAACCTGCTCATGGCCTGGCTCATCAGCAGTGTGTCGTTGCAGATCTACCTCCCATGTCAGATACTTCCAGTTCCGGGATGCACTTGCTTCGAACCGGAAGCGCCCATCGTGACCTGCGAGCGGCTCAACCTGACCTGGATTCCCCGATTGTCGCTCACCGAGTCTTCACTGCGCAGCCTTGATCTGAGCCGGAACCAGCTCACCTTCTTGCCATCTGGCGTCCTGGCGATGTTGAGGAGTCTACGCCGGCTAGATCTATCCCATAATAGGATCAAGGGCATCCACAAGCATGCCCTACAAGGCCGCGAGGGGGCGCTGGAGTGGTTCGATTTGGGGCACAACAAACTCAGTGTGGTTCCAAGCGCCTTCGGAAGGAAGGGCCAAGGCTTTGGCACTTGGAGGCTCAAGCATCTTGGACTGGCAGCGAATCGAATCCACACGCTCAGCAAAGGCGCGTTTCTCAACATGGCAAATTTGCGGGTTCTCGACTTGGATGGGAACCCACTGGTTCGGATTGCTGTGGGCGCTTGGACTGGGCTGATGGAGCTGCGGACACTGAGCATTGGGTTTCGCAAGATGAGTCGACACTCTTCCGGAGTGTACATCACTTCGATGCTGGTAGAGAATGAGATTAAGCAACTCGAAGAACTTCGAATTGCAGGATCTCGCCCACAGTTCATGGGGGTCATCCAGTTGTGGCTGAGCGCTTTCCGAAGACTTCGAAGACTTGAGTTGGTATCTATGAGGCTCACCGATAACCATCTCACGAATAACAGTCTTTTGCTTCTGTCCCCGACACTCCAGTCACTGTCCCTACGGGGGAACCTGCTGCGGCGAATTCCCGGACAGATGCTGGCTTCCCTCAGCTGCCTGTCGAAGCTGGATCTCAGCGGGAACAGCATCCGCAAGTTCACGGATAAATCCGAAGATACCCAGGTTCCGGTTCAGATAGCGGAACTTGACCTCTCGGGGAATGGCCTGCGAAAAGTGAGAGCCGAAGCGATAGTGAGGCTTCGCAATGCCACCATGATAGATCTGAGCAGCAACAATATAAGGGTCATCAAGTTTAAGCCGCGACTGCTGGAATCACTCCTTCCACACTTACATATGAAAGTAGGTCGGAACCCGCTCAGGTGCTCATGTCCCAATCTTGGCATCCGAACGCTGATTGGCCAGGAGGTGTCACGTGATAATGGACATTTGCATAGGGCTGAAATCTTCACTAGTATCCGGTGTGGAGCTGGTGGTAAGTACAGCAGGCAGCTGGTTGTCAACGTACCAGTCTGGCAGTTTGAGTGCCAGCGAAGAAAGCCGAAAGTGAAACATGGTGGCAACCGCAAAGAAGAACAGGACATCCTGAAGAAGATGAGTCGCATCAACACTGAACCACGCTTCGAAACATCAGGTGATATTCTTAACAAGCATAACGCGAACCGCTTTCACAAACCAATCACTAGCTTTTACTATAACAGAGATATTTACTCGTATTTGAACTCAGCAGCGAATGTGAATCTGCCGAGCGAAATTGCAGAACTGCTGTATAAGAGCAATGAAGAGTCCAAGAGCTGATGTAGGGAATAAGTAAATCAAGGAATGAAAGAGTGGGTAAATGAACGAGTGCAACATTGGAAGAGAAGCCTTTGCATGTCACATGAGAACCTTATTTAATGAAAATTGGCAAGAATGACCTAACACAAAGAATAGCGTATAGTTGGTTTGTTAATGAGAATCTAGAGATGGACATGATCTGAGGTACAAGCAATAGTTGTGCTATTAATGAGAAGCTAAAACTAGCTATGATCTGAAATACCAAAGTAAAGCTTATTGTATTTAATGACGCTTCTGGAGCGCCTTGATTTTTATCATCGGCTATTGTACGTCAAACATATGGTCATTCTGACATATTTCTTTGAAGGAAACCCGTTGCCGCCACATAGGCTACTCTTTCCGATAAGCGGCAAGAGGTATTTATATGTACTTTCCCACAGACACGACAGCACATACCACAGCCTTTGATGAACCAGTTATGGACCACTGGTTGGAACGGAAAATAGCCCAAACTGAAAATGGATCCAGTGAAAAGGATCGATAGGATGATTGACACCTTCACAGGTGGACACTCTACCGTCTAAACTATGTCCCGCTCCGATCTGTAATACAAGGAATAGTTGGTCTATATATGACTTATTTTGAGAAGTTGCAGAAGGTTAAAAATGAGGAGTGATGGCTTATTAATGATGATAAAGATAAATGGAGAAATGAATGCAATAGCTGGTTTATGGATAAAAGGATGTAGAAAATTACATATGAGATGCAGAGTATATTTGAATTATTAATGAGAATTGTGTAGAATTACGCGAATGTCGAATAAAATACGATGAGAGTTTGTTTGTGAATAATAAAAGAAAATGTGGAGAATTCACATTATTCATGCGTGACCTAATTAGGCATCAGAACGAGGTTGAGTACACATCGGGTATTGGAAATGGCAGTAAGACACTTCTGTGTGCTGATGTGTATAAACTACGACAGAAATTAAAGGAGTAAAATTTGAAGATATTCATTTTAAACTATCATATTCATTTTTGCATACCTTTTTTCTAACTATTGGTCAATTTTCATGAAGATTGAGTGGTGATCAGATGCATTTCAGTAGGCAATGTTAGCAAAGTCGCTCACCCTGGTTGCCAATCTTTTCTTAAATTCAAAATTGCATAACTTTCTTAATATATATATATTTCAAAAATATATATTAACCCTTTTAAAGCTTTTATTAATTTGTACTTACTAAAACTAGTTATTTAACTGTGTAACACAGATAACTATGCTGACAGTGTTGCATTACATGATACCACCATAACTATGCAGATTTGAAGTTGACAGTCACATTGTAGTTAAAGGATGGGAAAATCACCATGCAAGGGTTACCCGATCTTCGTGAAAATTGGCCCATTGATAGAAAACAGGTATGTAAAGATGAATATGGTAGTTTACAAAATGAATACCCTCAAATTAGAGTGATTTTGAGAGGTATTGGTCGACGAAAAGTATTTGCATTACTTTTCATACAGTGGCGCATCGCAGATGCGTACGTGGCCTCGATATGGTTTCAACATGGCCGTGGTGTGAATAGCGAAATGAAATAAAAGGAATGGTTTATCAATAATAATATTTGGTATATTATTAAATGAGAACATAGACAATGACATACTGGTGGATTTAGGAAAAACTTGGCTTTTTAAATCTGTATACTCAAATGAACGCATTAAATTCTATTAGCTAGAACATGCATAGTGGTCAGAACCAGCAGCCCCTCTGTCAAATGTCGTGGGTTCGATTCTGGGCGGAGTCAAAGCAAAACCTTAATCAAATTGACACTTATTGCTGCCTATCCTGGCATTTGCATTATTAGGATAGGGTAAGGGATTGGTTGGCTCAGTGTCAAAATAATGAGACTGAGTAGGATATTCGATTATGGTGTTGGGTGCTATGATATCTCAATCAAGCAGCACTATAAAGCAAGTATAATAGTACACCATGGTAAGTCATTATCAGCCTTGGTGTAGGACTAGAGACATTGGACATAAAACCATCACCAATGTGCATGTTCTGAATTCCGCTGGTACCAGACTGGGTGGCCGAATGAGTAGAGCGTCCGTCTCCTGTTTTGGGAGATCGGGAAATCCGAACCCATGAGTTTCTGGCTTCGAATCCTGGTTGAGTCAAACCAATGACTTAAAAATTGATACTTGTTGCTTCCTAGCCTGGCACTCGGCATTAATAGGAGAGGGCAAGTACTGGTTGGCTCAGTATCAGGATAATGTGACTGAGTGGGATATCAGGTTATGGCACTGGTGGCATGGCAGCACTATAAGGTTGCTATGAGTGTGCAAGTCAGTACCCGTCCTGATATTTATTATATTTTTTTATTGAGGCTGTATTTATTCTGTCCATAGCATGTAAGCCCGGGTACCCAGGCTTGTTTTCAATGCTGGCCAGCTGTAGTGTTGGTGTTGTCTTACCAAGCAGTAGCTGCTGATAAGTTATTTGATTGTCTGCATTTCAGTAGCAAATAGATAGTATGTTAGTACGTTGGTACGATATGAGCTTAGATGTTGCTAGGACATAAAACAACAACAAACAAAAGAGTTCCTCTGGTCCCTGAGGACGGACTGAAGCTGTCCAACAGGCTGGGTAGAAGTTCTAGGTAACATTCAGGCGTTCGTTGTTGGAGTTTTACGTCCTGGCAACATCTATGGTTATATCAGCACGGGCACCGACTTGTGACAGTGCGCACTCATTGTGACTTTATAGTGCTGATCCACTGGGAAATCAAGCTGCCGGTACCATGACCCGATATCACACTCAGTCACATTATCCTGACACTGAGCTAATCAGTCCTTGCCCTATCCTTCTTCTTCTTGAAGATTTATACTGCCTGTTATGGATAAGTCTGAATAGACTTGTTTTCACCATTAGACAGTTGGTCGATAGAAAGCCCGAGCCTACACTTTTACCGACCCAAGCGATTTTTAACCTCCCACACCACATAGACATGGTATGAGAGCAACTGGCCTTTGATGACGCTGTACGTTATACACAGCGGTGGAAATCCAAATTGTCAGAGTTTGGGGTATGGGGAATCGAACCACCGACCTTCAGACTAGAAATCCGACCTAGAAAAAAGTCAGACACTCTAACCAATCCACCACAGAGAACACCAATAATGCAGAGCGCCAGGCTAGGAAGTGACAAGTATCACTTTTATAAGGCATTGGTTTGACTCGACCGGGAACCCAACTCCTGACCTTCCGCACACCAGGCCAGCGCTCTACCAATTCGGCCACCGCGTCCAGTTGTCAGGTGTTCTAGGTGTTGATTAATACATAGACAGCACACCGTGTACACCATGATGATCGAAGTCGTATTTTGCCTATTGTAAACATAATTGCTGGGACATTTTTTGACAATCTATGTTAGTTGTTAAGTGCCTGTCACACTATGCTGGATTGAGCAACGACATTCTAGTCGGTGGTGTTCGGGCGTGATAAGTATCAAAATGTATTAAAATGTGTCAAAATGTTGCGATATCGGGTCAAAGGCCGCCGGACGAAAGGACATGAAATGTACATGAACGGATAGCCAACGGATGATAAGCGGACTAAATAAACTCAAACCGAACAAGAACCGTAGACATCAATCCAGCGGCATCCATTCCAAGTTGTGTGCATGTTCAAAACTTGTAACGGACCGGCCCGGATATCAACGGATATGCAATGGACACAAACCAGATATCAATGGGCTTTGTTCGGTTTCTTTCCGCTTCCCCAATCTGATGATATGTGACAGAAACACATGGCAATAACACTACCGAATGTGGTCATCAGGTGGCGTGTGGTTATAGAAACAATGTTAGTTTAAAGTTGCATAGTCCGATGCTTTTGCATTTTGGTAATTTTTCTGAGATAAATATATTAAATTGATTGTTATAATCTACCTTATTTCAGCTTGAAATAACTTTTATTTTAAATGGATAAGTTTTGAGATACCTGAAATTCAATCATGTAAACTTAGTTTTGGCAAGCACGCCAAAACTCTGACACCATAGGCTTCAACAGTAACAGGTTCTATCAAATTGTCTCAGTGTTCCCTTCTATGTGGCAATAAATGCTTAATATGTGCGTCAATAGCTAAGTTAGATATGTAGAGTCGAATCTATATAATTATTTTGGTTTTGAAAATTTGATGCGTCATCGGACTAAGCAGCTTTAGAGAAGGAAGTTGCAATACCCGTCTCACACCTGTACATAACTATTGTTACAGATGTCGTGTCTAAAGAAATTGACCAACTCTTAGGGCGTAATCGATTACTCAAATCTGGTCACCCAAGCCACTTTTTGGCGCATGCGCACATCCTGCAGACTCGGTCGAATAATCGAATACGCTTCTCCACGCTCGGGGTGAACAAAATGGTGGCCCCTTTTTGTTTGTTTTTTAATAGCCGATATAATTACAGCAAAATATGATTTAAATATTTTTATTATGGCATAGTTTAGTGATATTTCCATTTCATTAATCTATGTTATTACCAAAAAAAAATATGTATGACTGGTATCGGTGGCTGTTAGCCTGCAGGACGGTACCAGCACAAATGCGATGTCATCGCTCCTTGCAAACCCCAGCCAAGAGGTGGGGTACTGGGGTCGGGTTTATTTGTCGACTCCACTCGCGGTGTTCTATTTGAAATTCTGAAGACTCAGATGACCAGAGTCACCCGGGTCGTGTTAATCGATTATGGCCTTAGTAACCAGTATAAACTTCTACTCTGTCTTTATACTAGGTGGCGCCACCATAGTCAAGCGAATTAACCTATTTCACCCTTGATCATATAGTGATATAGTGATATAGTGATTGGTAGACAGGAAGTGTGAACACTTATTTGGCTCTCATTTTTGCAACACAAGGAATAAATTAGTAGCATGTGGTGAATAAGTGGTCAAATTTCCCTGTATCATCAGCCCATGCTTTTTCTAATCGGTTCTTGAATGAATTTATTGAGCCGGCATCTATAACATTTTGTGGGAGACTATTCCATATATTTATGATCCTGTTTGAGAAACTGTGTTGCCTTAATTTTGAAACGGCTCTGGGTTTTACTAGTTTGAGAGTATGGCCCCGGCTGCCTTCTCTTTTATTCAAGGTGAAAAATTGGTTCATATCTATTTTATCAAAACCTTTCATAATTTTAAATACTTCAATTATGTCACTTCTTTTCCTTCTGTAGGAAAGGGTAGGAAGTTTCAATTTCCTGAGCCTTTGTTCATAGGGTAAGTCCTTTATAACTGCAACTAGTTTCGTTGCACGTCTCTGAACCTTTTCGATCTCCAGAATATCTTTCTGAAAAATTGGGCTCCAAATTTGTGGACAGTATTCCAAAATTGGCCTAACAAGAGACTTAAATAGAATGAGAAAATTGTTCTTGTTGAGGTGATGGAAGGTTCTTTTAATTATTCCTACTCTCTGGTTAGCATTTGAGATGATAGTCCTCATGTGTTTCTGAAAGGAGAGTTGGGAGTCGAAGGTTACCCCAAGTCCTTTTCATAGCTATCTTGTTGCAGGACAGTGTTCTGCATAATATAGGCATAATGAGGATTAGTTTCCCCATTTCTCAGACCATTGTGAGAGTTTCATATATAAGACATTTGCCACAAAGCATTATATTACAAAATTTAGTTCTTGCCACTGCCATCAGAGGTCAGGTTGTTGGTGCAAATCCTCTATAAGACCTTTTCCATAGACCATACCGCACGACCAGCGGCTGCCTGTTTTATTAGTTTTCCCCATTTCCACCAGAGGGCGGGTTGGTGGAGCCTGCATCCGCAGTGTCATTGCAGCTGTTCACGTTAGGTGGCGCCACCACGGACTATTGGATTCTTCTGGAGGCGGTATTCTCTACCAAAACAGAGGTTGGTTGGTTGTTGGAGTCTTACGTCCTGGCAACATCTAAGGTAATATCAGGACGGGTACCGACTTGTGACAATGCGCCCTCATGATGTGTTATCCCTCTCAGTCACATTATCCTGACACTGAGCTAACCAGTCCTTGCCCTCTCCTAGTAATGCTGAGTGCCAGGTTAGGGAGCAACTAGATAAAAGATTCACCCCATACTTACAGTACAGGGGTGAAAACCAACCCATTAGAAAAGCTGGCGAAGAATTTCGACATGCTGGGGAAATCAATTGAGTGAATAATGTCTTAATTTAAGAAGCAATATTTATTCTTTATATGTTTTTATATTTCCCCGCTATCTTTGAGTTGAAAAATGTAATAGAACATGCAGTTTAATAGACTTTAAAAGTGAAATTGACGGCGTTCTATGGCTGCCATCTTGTCTTTGTGCATTCTCTCCCATTTCACCAAATCTGTGCCAATATAAGTAACCATTTGACACTGGTGCCAGGCATTCTACTTCCTGTTCCATACTAAAGCTATTTTCGCCCATATTTAGACTACGTTGTTGTTCACCCCTGTACTGTAAGTACGGGGTGAATCTTTTATCTAGGGAGCAACAAGCAGAATTTGTTTACGTCTTTGGTTTGACTCAACCAGCGTTCAAATGTGTGGGTTCATAGAAGGTTGCACACACTAAGTCAATTTAACAGAACCTGTAACTCCTGAAGTCACTCGTGTCACAATTTTGACGTGCTTGCCCAAATAAACTTGGCAAGTTTTCACGTTAAATATCTCCAAAGATAGCCATTCATAACACAAGTTTTTTTTTCAAACAAAGCAAGGTCGCTTATGATAATCAAGTTAATAAAATACTTATCTAACAAAAATTTAAAAGGCAGAAAAATGAAACCATCGGACTAAAAATGTGGAAATAAAAACAACCCACCGGACTATGTGACATTAAATATCTGATTATATTGCCACCCTCACCATGGCAGATTAATCGGACGCAGTGCCAAATCGGTAGAGCGCAGGCTTTCCGGGCGGAAGGTCGGGTGTTCGAATCCCAGCCGACTCAAATCATTCATTTACTAAGTTGATACTTCGTGACCTTTCTATAGAAAAAAAAGGTTCCATCTGACAAAATAGTGCTTTCGAGATAACGAGGACTGAAGCTGTGTAACTGCATGATAGCAAAGCAGATAGAACAATATTATTTTTAATATATCTCAGTGAAAAATACCAGTTGAGAAACAGTTGTGTAACTGCATGATAGCCTGTTGTAGATAGAACATTTTTACATCCATAACACCGATTCAGTCACTTTGTCAGATAGAACCTTTTTATAGTAAGGTCACAACTTATCACTATCTAGCCCAGTCACCTTCCTAGTGGCCTGGTCTCCCAGTGGGGCAGCACTATGAAGTCGCCATGAGTGTGCACAAGTCGGTACCTATCCTCCTGATATGACCTTAGATGTTGCCAGGACGTAAAATCACAAAAAAAAACAAGCAAACAAACCATTCCCAACTCGGTGGTTCATTATACCATGGTGGCGCCACCTAGTGTGAAGTGATTGAAACTGTCGGTCATCTTGTATTTCAGTACCACATTTCAACAACACCAGAGCGGTTTTAATGCTCCATCAGGCCAGGATTTGCCACCCTTTAAAAAACAAATGATGGTCGCTTTTTGTGTTAGATACACTTAAAGCTGCATAGTCCGATGAAAACATCAAATTTTCAAAAACAAAACAATTATCTAGATTCGATTCTACATATCTAACTTAGATGCCGGTGCAATAAACTTTTGTCATAATATATAAGGGGATAGTGAGTCAATTAAAGTTGCATGGTCCGATGAAATATAATTTTGTCAAAATTAAAACAACTACTTACATTTGATCCTATATATCCAACTTAGATATTGGTGCATTAGCTAATGATTTGGGACAGCATATACAGAATAACCAGTGAAGTTATAAGCTCACCCCTTAGACACTCACTTTGAAACACCCATGATGCAGGGAGGCCATTAACCAACTAGGCCAATCTCGTGACCTCATTAGCCTCCCCCCAACTAAGTAGGACTACTGTGCAGGGTCATCTCACATCACGTGGTCACCACAAGATGACCATCTAGGTCATAGCCACGGGACTTTTGACAAGCTTGTCGAAATTATTTGTGGTTCTTTCAGCTCAAATGACTTCAAAACTAATCATCTTTAATCAAAATCACTCCGGACTAATGATGAGTAGCTTGTAACGATCAATTTGATATATTTATCTAAAAAATATGACAACAATTCAAATGGCATCGGACCTAGATACAAGATTCACCCCGTACTGCTGCAGTAGGGGTGCAAACCAACCCTGTGTAAAGGCTGTCGAAAAAACGGGTCAATGAATTCAGAGCCTAATTTCACAATGTAAGAAGCAACAATTATTGTTTACATCTGTCTTATTATTAGCCCGCTACCTTTGAGTTGAAAAATATAATATAATATCTAGTTTAATAAGATTTAAAAGTGAAATCAACAGCATTCTACGGCCGCCATCTTGTCTTTTTGCATTCTCTCCCATTTCACCAACTCTGTGCCTATATAAATATCTATTTGATACGGGAGGCAGACATTCTACTCCCTGGTGCATACTAAAGCTATTTTCGCCCGTATTTACACTACGTTGTCGTTCACCTGTGTACTACAAGTACCGGGTGAATCTTTTATCTACATCGGACCATGCAACTTTAACAGAACCTGTTACTGCAGAAGCCTGTGGTGTTAAGAGTTTTGACACGCTTGCCAACATTAATTTAGCATGTTTCCATTTCAAATATCTCAAAGGTTAGCGATTTAAAATAAAAGTTACTTCAAACTAAAGTAAGGTAGATTATAATGAACAATCTAATATGTTTATCTCAGAAAATGAGAGAAACCCAAAACCATCGGACTCTGCAACTTTAATTGATTAAGCAGGAGACATTTCAATCGCGGACAATCGGTCATCCTCATTCCACCGTTCCTTGCCCTATCCTAGTGTAGTGGTCTGCACTGACCTCTCAGGCAAGTAACCACATAGACAGGTAGGCGTGGGGAGTGTGTTGATATCAGGGAGCCTAGGTGGTGTAATGGTTAGCACACTGGCCCGGAATGCAAAGAGACATGGGTTCGAGTCCCGCTCTAGGCGCAATAATTCCCATTTTCATCACCCCCACGAGACTGGTGCCGTGACCAGGATCCTGTACAAGCTTTGCGCTGTATGGTTGTTGAACCTACCCTGTGTATGTATGTGTTAGTGGGTTGCCTGTATGTATGTAATTGTAAGCATTACAAGACTTACAATTCCAGGGGGACGAGTGTAGTGGTCTGCACTGACCTCTCAGGCAAGTAACCACATAGACAGGTAGGCGTGGGGAGTGTGTTGATATCAGGGAGCCTAGGTGGTGTAATGGTTAGCACACTGGCCCGGAATGCAAAGAGACGTGGGTTCGAGTCCCGCTCTAGCCGCAATAATTCCCATTTTCATCACCCCCACGACACTAGTAATGCAGAGTGCCAGGCTAATAAGTAGCGAAAAGTATCCACCCTCAAGTCAATGGTTTGACTCGACCAGGGTTCCAATCCGTGAAGTAGAATTCCAGGATCTATCAAAGAGGGAGACGGATGCTCAACTCATTCGGCCATCCTGTATGATATCGCACTCAGTCACATTATCCTGACACTAAGCTAGCCAGTCCTTCCCCTATCCTATTAATGTTGAGCGCCTGGCTAGGAGGCGACATGTATCAATTTTGTAAGCCATTCGTTTGGCTCGACCGGGAACCAAACTCCCAATCTCCCGCCCGAGCGGCCTGCGCTCTAACGATTCGGCCACCGCGTCCGGTTGGGGTCGATGTAAATGAGATCAATGATGCACAGCACGGAGAAGGGTCGGCAGCGATGAAAGGAGGCGAGAAAGGTCACTACTGGGTCTTATTGAGCGTACCGTTGCATGGTGATTCTATGAGAAGGGTCGGCAGCGACGAATGAAGGAGAGAAAGGTCACCATTGGGTCTTATTGAGCGTACCATTGCATGGTGATTCTATGGGAAGGGTCAGCAGCGATGGAAGGAGGAGAAACAGGTCACCATTGGGTCTTATTGAGAATATCGTTGCATAGTGATTCTATGAGAAGGATCGGCAGCGATGGAAGGAGAGAAAGGTCACCACTGGGTCTTATTGAGCATACCGTTGCATGGTGGTTCTATGAGAAGGGTCGGCAGCGATGGAAGGAGGAGAAACAGGTCACCACTGGGTCTTATTGAGCATACCGTTGCATGGTGATTCTATGAGAAGGGTCGGCAGCAATGGAAGGAGGAGAGAAAGGTCACCACTGGGTCTTATTGAGCGTACCATTGCATGGTGATTCTATGAGAAGGGTCAGCAGTGACGGAAGGAGGAGAAACAGGTCACCACTGGGTCTTATTGAGCATACCATTGCATGGTGATTCTATGAGAAGGGTCAGCAGCGACGGAAGGAGGAGAGACAGGTCACCATTGGGTCTTATTGAGCATACCGTTGCATGGTGATTCTATGAGAAGGGTCAGCAGCGATGAAAGGAGGAGAGACAGGTCACCACTGGGTCTTATTGAGCATACCGTTGCATGGTGATTCTATGAGAAGGGTCAGCAGCGATGAAAGGAGGAGAGACAGGTCACCACTGGGTCTTATTGAGCATACCGTTGCATGGTGATTCTATGAGAAGGGTCAGCAGCGATGGAAGGAGGAGAGAAAGGTCACCACTGGGTCTTATTGAGCGTACCGTTGCATGGTGATTCTATGAGAAGGGTCGGCAGCGACGGAAGGAGGAGAGACAGGTCACCACTGGGTCTTATTGAGCGTACCGTTGCATGGTGATTCTATGAGAAGGGTCAGCAGCGATGGAAGGAGGAGAGACAGGTCACCACTGGGTCTTATTGAGCATACCGTTGCATGGTGATTCTATGAGAAGGGTCGGCAGCAACGGAAGGAGGAGAGAAAGGTCACCACTAGGTCTTATTGAGCGTACCGTTGCATGGTGATTCTATGAGAAGGGTCGGCAGCGACAGAAGGAGGAGAGACAGGTCACCACTGGGTCTTATTGAGTGTACCGTTGCATGGTGATTCTATGAGAAGGGTCAGCAGCGATGGAAGGAGGAGAGACAGGTCACCACTGGGTCTTATTGAGCATACCGTTGCATGGTGATTCTATGAGAAGGGTCGGCAGCAACGGAAGGAGGAGAGAAAGGTCACCACTAGGTCTTATTGAGCGTACCGTTGCATGGTGATTCTATGAGAAGGGTCAGCAGTGACGGAAGGAGGAGAGACGGGTCACCACTGGGTATTATTGAGCGTACCGTTGCATGGTGATTCTATGAGAAGGGTCAGCAGCGATGAAAGGAGGAGAGACAGGTCACCACTGGGTCTTATTGAGCGTACCATTGCATGGTGATTCTATGAGAAGGGTCGGCAGCGATGAAAGGAGGAGAGACAGGTCACCACTGGGTCTTATTAAGCATACCGTTGCATGGTGATTCTATGAGAAGGGTCAGCAGCGACAAAAGGAGGAGAGACAGGTCACCACTGGGTCTCATTGAGCATACCGTTGCATGGTGATTCTATGAGAAGGGTCAGCAGCAACGGAAGGAGGAGAGACAGGTCACCACTGGGTCTTATTGAGCGTACCATTGCATGGTGATTCTATGAGAAGGATCGGCAGCGACAGAAGGAGGAGAGACAGGTCACCACTGGGTCTTATTGAGCATACTGTTGCATGGTGATTCTATGAGAAGGGTCAGCAGCGACAGAAGGAGGAGAGAAAGGTCACCACTGGGTCTTATTGAGCATACCGTTACATGGTGATTCTATGAGAAGGGTCGGCAGCGATGAAAGGAGGAGAGACAGGTCACCACTGGGTCTTATTAAGCATACCATTGCATGGTGATTCTATGAGAAGGGTCGGCAGCGATGAAAGGAGGAGAGAAAGGTCACCACTGGGTCTTATTGAGCATACCGTTGCATGGTGATTCTATGAGAAGGGTCAGCAGCGACAAAAGGAGGAGAGAAAGGTCACCACTGGGTCTTATTGAGCATACCGTTGCATGGAGATTCTATGAGAATGGTCGGCAGCGATGGAAGGAGGAGAGACAGGGTCACCACTGGGTCTTATTGAGCATACCGTTGCATGGTGATTCTATGAGAAGGGTCAGCAGCGACGGAAAGAGGAGAGACAGGTCACCACTGGGTCTTATTGAGAATACCGTTGCATGGTGATTCTATGAGAAGAGTCGGCAGCGACGGAATGAGGAGAGACAGGTCACCACTGGGTCTTATTGAGCGTACCATTGCATGGTGATTCTATGAGAAGGGTCGGCAGCAACGGAAGGAGGAGAGACAGGTCACCACTGGGTCTTATTGAGAATACCGTTGCATGGTGATTCTATGAGAAGAGTCGGCAGCGACGGAAGGAGGAGAGACAGGTCACCACTGGGTCTTATTGAGCGTACCATTGCATGGTGATTCTATGAGAAGAGTCGGCAGCGACGGAAGGAGGAGAGACAGGGTCACCACTGGGTCTTATTGAGCATACTGTTGCATGGTGATTCTATGAGAAGGGTCGGCAGCGATGGAAGGAGGAGAGACAGGGTCACCACTGGGTCTTATTGAGCATACCGTTGCATGGTGATTCTATGAGAAGGGTCGGCAGTGACGGAAGGAGGAGAGAAAGGTTTTTGCTCCTTTCGTCGCTGTGGACCCTTCTCTCAAAAGCACTGTTTATGCTCATGGGAGCTTTCTGCTATTATCGCCCAGTTTCAAGCTTGTGCGCTAAAGCAATGTTGGTGTGGAAATAAGCACTGAGTTGTCACAAACACGAGAAGAGTCAGCTTTATGTCCAGTCAGCCAAGATGCGCATGCATGCGAATTCAAACCCGCTGGTACGAGTTCAAATGCAGAGAAACAGACGGGTTGAGACCGAATGAGTTACAGGCTAGAGCATCCATCTCCCTAGAGGTCCAGTCACACCTTACCGGACTGGGGTACCGGACACTGTCCGGTGAAATTCGGCAATGTCCTGTACATGTCCGGTACCCATCCGGCGGTGTCCGGCGGTGTCCGGCGGTGTCCGGCGGTGTCCGGTACAAGTTTTGAACATGCACAAAACTTCTACCAGACACTGCCGGACTGACGTGCCCGGTTGGTGTCCGGTATGTCCGGTACCCATCCGTACATGTCCGGTACCCATCCGTTGGTGTCCAGTTGGTGTCTGGTATGTCTGTTTTGTCCGGTACATGTCCGATACCCATCCGTTACGTGTCCGGTTCTCGTCTGGTTCTCGTCCGGTACATGTACGGTACATGTACGGTACTTGCCCGGTCGCCCGGCAGCAATTGACTCAATTATGCTCCATTTCGATACTCTATTTCACCGGAGAGCACCGGACTAGACAATTCTTTGTCCGGTGGTGTCCTGTACTCAAACCAGTAAGGTGTGACAGGCACTTAAAGGATTCAACCTGTACTCGCAGAACACAGGTGAACAACAACATAGTCTAAATACTGGCGAAAATAGCTTTAGTGTGGAACAGGAAGTAGAATGCCTGGCTCCAGTATCAAATGGGTACTTATATCGACACAGAGTTGGTGAAATGGGAGAGAATACAAAAATACAAGATGGCGGCCATAGAATGCCGTCGATTTCACCTCTAAATTCTATTAAACTATATGTTTTATTATATTTTTCAACTCAAAGGTAGCGGGGAAATGTGAAGACAGATATAAAGAATAAATGTTGCTTCTTAGATTGTAAATTTAGGCTCTTGTAATGGCCCACGGCCCTCCGACTCACCCTTTCTCTCACGAAAGAACACCAAGATTCAATTCAGTGTATGCTTCACCTGGTTTATTGAACCCTCTGCTCTCCGCGGCGTCAGTAGTTGTCTGACCCGCCCCCTGACTTGCCAGATCCCACATCGACTCTATAGGTGTGTGTGGGGGGGGGTGGGTCAACCACACGCAGTAGAGGTCAGCCCGGCTAGGGTCTGACCGGTGGTGACCCGTGCCGCCACCTAGCGCAGTGTAGTGGAACTGCGCCAGTGGCGTCGTAGTCTCCGCTGCTACCGCGTGATAGTAGAGCTCATGTTCAGACTACTACACTGCCCCCCTTAGAGTCTCACCGGTTGCAGACTGCAAACCGATGAGAATCGAGAAATGATAGAAGTCAACATGAGAACTAACTTGAAAGGGAGAGAAGCCTTACAAAGCTATGTATCCTTTTGCGCAATTCCTAGACCTGCCTGCAGCGAAAATAGCGATATGAATCTAGCTAGCTGCAAGGCAAACATGTTATCAGTCTAGGTGAAGAAAGAGTCTTTAAATGAGTCGCACAAAGACGACCTGTCCCAGCCTCTATGTAGTTGGTGTATAGAATGGTTTTTTGCTGGGAGAGAATTCATACCCCACAAGTGGAACCCCCTCGACAGAAGGAAGCAAGGAACTACTCAGACCGCCCCCCGCCGCCCCCCATCTCAGAAGAACCGTTAGCGGGGCGCTCCTCCTTCTACGCGGAGCGGCTCCTCCTTGAGCTTCCTCAGTCCGTCCTCCTTGTGCCCGCGTCGCCTGGCCAGGAGATCACAGACGGTATTACACCGCGGACACGTCACGCCGCCGCACCCAGGACCCGTCACGCTCGGTGACCCGCTCCGGTGCAGAGTGCATGAAAGTAGAAGGGCAGTGTTACTTATAACAATTGAGAAAGTCTCCGCAGATACAACGTTCAGGAATGCAATACATTTTATAAGAAGCAATGGGCGCCAGCAAGAACCCGGCCTCCTACAAAGAAAATTACACCCCATGTGCATCCTCCCCTGTTATAACAGGAGCCGACGCACACGCTGTCAATCATGTTCTGCCGGAAGCGCTTACTATAGTAGTAATTTAAAATAAAGAATGCAGCATAAAACAAGAGCCAGGGCGACACTGCATAGGAAAAAATTGTTTAGTGTAAAATGGACAGTGTCTACCCACCAACTCCCACACCATTGACCACCTCGTTCCACTAAATAAATTTAGAATATAATATTTCCTAATAGTGTGGAACAAGGAAGTAAAAAAAAACGGGGTGAAAGT
The DNA here is from genome assembly GCA_030323885.1 of Branchipolynoe longqiensis. Taxonomy (NCBI): domain Eukaryota; kingdom Metazoa; phylum Annelida; class Polychaeta; order Phyllodocida; family Polynoidae; genus Branchipolynoe; species Branchipolynoe longqiensis. Next base: position 47,067 of record JASIRB010003541.1, on the reverse strand, counting down.
TGAGGAATATTTTAGAAATAATTTAGTATATATATATATATATAAAAAAATTATTCCGACCCCTACTGCAGAAAAATAGGCAGAACACAAGAAGCTAGATCCTCCAATCGGGAGAAAGCTAAGCTCTTCACCATAACATATATCATGAACAATCGTACTGCAAAAAAAAAAAAAAATATTGGAATAGAGCAGTACGATATGCTAAATACATTATGGCTATCAATGTAAAAATAGCACCGTAGTACTAAAAAAAGGTATATACAATGTTATATTAGTAACAATACACATATATATACAAGGCGGTAACCACCTCCTTAAGGGAGATGAACTTATCAGAAAAAAAAAATATTTTATATAATATTAGTGTATATATTAATATAAAAAAACAATAACCGCCACAGGGGTGCTGGTCTTTTAATAACCCCTGACGTGGAACCCGAAATCCCTCGGACAGGGCTAGCGCCGATCACCTGCGCGAGCAGTCAACCACCGCTAACCTAACTGCCACCTGTCATCCGAGAAACCACGATACCCAGAATCCCTCGGACAGAGGAGAGCGACGCCTAACTGTACCAACAGTTAGACATCGTCCACCACCCTGTCACCTGTCATCTGAATTTCGACGTGACGTCCAAACCAACCAGACAGGACAGAATGACGACTAATCGCCGTCCACCTTCCCGTCACCTGTCATCTGAACGTCGCCGTCAGCGTCACCAGGCGCCCTTGCCGCCCGCGCCAGCAGCGCCCGATGTGCCGCAGCAGCATCAGCCACCAAGCTAGCCGGCAGGCCGTGCAGCCTGTCTTCAACGCTGAAGCCGGAAAGATCCAAAGTACGCAATGAACCATCCCAACTCCGGAAGTCCGAGTGGAACGCGGCAGAAAAAGTCATGTCGATATCGTCAATGACTGATGCCTGCCGCGCTCTCTGCTCGCGTGATACTGCCAACTTTCGTTCGACAATTTTTTTGTCTTCCACGACATTGTCGAAGTCAGTACCACGCCTTCCCTCAGCCTGACGCGTCAGAACTTCTTGCGTCTGCGCGACGACCGCATCAAAGCCTCCAATGAAGGCTTTGACCAGGCCGCCGACCGACTCCGAAATTCTGGCCGTAACGTCCACACGGTTGGCCTCGCAGAGACGCTCCGTGATACCGTCCAACGCCAGAGCGACACCGTGATCAACCAGCGGGGCCGCAGCCACCACCGGTCGCACAGGTATCACCCCAGGAGATGGACTAACCACTGGAGCGGTCGCCGCTGGTCCCACAACCGAACTTGCAGACGGCGTCCCTGCCAACTGAGAGGCAGATCCCGCAGCCGCCGACACGCGTCGCCGCGGAACCTGACCTAAGGACACCGGTTGCGACACCGATGCCACTGCCACCGTCGCTACAGTCGGCGGAGCCCGTGCCACCACCGCACTTAGAGTGTCAGGTGTCAGCTCGGCAGCTACCTTCCGACGCTTACGACGGCGCACCGCCCTCGACCCCATCACCTCCGGATCGATAGTCACGACTGGCAACTCAGGCCAGTCTCTCAACCCCTGCTGGGCAGCAGATGGAGGGGGTGGAGGCGGCGGTGGAGGAGGCGAAGCTGACCTGTCCGACCCCTGATTCTGCTGCAGCTCAATGGCAGAGCCATCGCGCAACGGCACCAGGGACGAGGACCTCTTACCTCTCCCCTTGCCTTTCCCCTGGACGGATCTAGAACCCCGCCCAGAGCTCGAAGAGGCCACAGGAGCTGCTCGCCCCTGCCGGTCCCTCCTCACGGCAACAGCACCATGACCCCTGCCCCGTTTCGCCGAAGATGGGCCGCGACCGGTATAAAACCGCTCACGACGCACCTCCGCCGACCCAGGAACATATATAAACAGGGCAATCAACCTGTGCTGCCTAGGCAGCGTCAGGGTTTCCCTGCTATAATGAAAGTCCGTGCGCTGTTTCATCGTGAAGTTCACCGCCCTCTTCGACATGAACTGAGGATCCCACAGGATACTACTCAGCCCCTTCACGACGTCCATCACCATACGTCCGTGGCCCTCCGTGAGATGCTTGATCATCTCACCGCGGCGAGGAGTTGAGAAGTATTGCCCAGTCGCCTTAAGCGTTGGACAACCCACCGAACCACTCGCCACGTTGAATGGTCGCGTGCACCTCCATAGAGGAGCGGTGTGAAGGTGGCTCTCGCAAATATGCCGAGCCAAAGACCCCCACCGCAGAAACAATTTCGGGGTCTGACTACGCCCCACCGGGTTTAGCTCACAGAACAGACAAGTCTGTCCCGGGCGAAACACACGGCGAACATATCCCAGACACGCCAACTCTTGTCTCGTGTAGCCCTCCCCCCTCGCTGGATCCGTCAAACCTCCAAATATGTGACATAAATGGAGGTTATACCAATCCAACGGGATCCGGGAATGACCTTCGGGCTCGACCCAGCCCTCGTCATCGGAGACACCGTGATCTCCGGTCAGACCCTGAGGCCGCACCAACCGACAACGACCCTCCTCCCAGACCATATAGTCCCTCACACTACATGGCTCCCGTTCATGAGGGTCATTCCATAGCCGCGACAGAGTAGTCTCAGTCAACCCAGCCACGTTCCCCGAAAGGAACCGCGCCAGCTTAACCGGTCCACCCCCCCGCCACCGAACAATCCACTCAGACGACGGAGTAGGATCGTCAGCGATCGCATAGCCGAGCTCGACTGCAAAGCTCCTATCGGTAGCCCAACGCAAAAGCCGCTGGGCTATCCGACCCGGTCTCTGATCCTCCCCCCCCCTGTCCTTGGTCAGAACAGCGAGCGACGGATACCGCCGGACGTGTAGTCCCCCACTACTACCGACAGGAGCCTCATCCACATCTATGGGCACCGTTCGTTTCGTCCCATCGCTATTATGATAGCGATAGTCGAACGACCCATACGACACCTTTTCTGGAGGGATCGATGCCTCAGGGGGCACCGACACAACCTCTGAACGAGGACTAGTGTCACGCTGTACAGAGGCCTTAGCCCGCTCCACAGCCGTCCTCACCTGCGCCTCTGTTAACGCACCGGACTCACGAGAAGGGGCAGGAGGCCGAAGCAACTCACCGCCCACAACCGGGGTGGACTCGACAGAGTCGACGTCCATCCGCTCCACAGAACCTCCCCCTACTGACCGTCCCTCGCCCTGAGGTGCCGGTGCCAGACTCCCTAAGGTTCTAGCACCTACATCCTCAGAGCCTGTGGACGGTAACATAGGGGGTCGGACAGCTTTAGTCGGCAGTACCACCTGGCAAGAACCCGATGAACTGCCGCTAAGAGGCTGCGCCATCCTCACGCCAGCTGGGCTGAGCGAGAACGGATCCGTGCGGGACGAACAAACCGACTCCCTCAACGCCGTCTGACCGAGCTGCCACTCCCGAAAGCGCGCCAACTCGTCAGCATTCACCACAGTCCCTGCAGTAACACCCATCGCAGATACGCATTGACCAGTGGGTACCTCAGGGGAACGTAACAACAGGCTAGCTACTCCAGGAGGAGAAACCAGCGCCGCCGCCGTAACCCGCTGAGGACCTCTAACCACAGCCAACACGGGCGACAATAGGGGACTAGACAGCCGCGGGGAGACTGCATCAGCAATCTCCCTACCGCCTAATGGTCCCTATGCAGGTTAAACCTGTCGCCTCACCCCCCTCGGCCTCATCAAAGAGTAAACCGAGAGAGTCTACAGCCTCAGCTCCCCCTAATGGAGTGCTGGGCGAATCCAGAATATCGTCCGACATGGTTCGAACACAACGAACTGCGAACGCAGCTCAAGTTGTGTGTCCCACGCCCGACGATCGCCGCACACGCTGTGTCAAGTCTGCGCGATAAACGCACAGACCAACACAGACGCGGCCGGCCTTGCTGTATCCCTAAAGTATTAAGCAACAACCAAGTACAAAATAAGGAATACGCGAACAGATAGGATCAATGTCCGAGGACAAACACACCCACCTCGTCTGCCGGCAGCCGGTAGAGTGACTGGCTCCACGTCCTCCCTCGCAGAACCGCAGAGTCCAGTCGGCGTACCAACCAGAGAATGATTGGCTCTCCCGCAAAACACCAGGTGCGCCACCGGTGCAGCTAGCTTGACCTACATAGGAACCAAACCAAACCACCCAACGGCGGCATTCCCCGTCCCCCCGCAGTACCGCTGACGTCACCGCACCACGTGGTAACGGAGAAACCCCAACCGCAGAATAATAGGGTGACCTAGTTAGCTCAACCAGAAAGCCCGCCCGCCAGCTAGTGCACAATACTGAGCCACCCCCGGCGACAGATCCCCGGCCCTCACGCAGTACCCACCAAACAACAACACGTACTGCGTAGCGCCAGCAACCTACCCGCCCGGTTACACGCACATGCTATAAGCGACCCAGTTACGCCTAACCAAACAGTCGCACCAGTTACACACCCCATGCCCGCAGCGCACACAAACACTCTCTCGGTCATAGCAGCTAAACGCAGTACGCCCCGTCAACAATAACTAACGCGTTAGACAAGAAATAGTAGATAATCAACACACGGCTTAGGCAAAGGCATTACGCAGAACAGTAGTAACTGCGCCCATTTATTGGCGCCCCCGGGGCCCCCGGTCTTTCCCCACCACTCTCAAATAACTGCGTAGCAAAGTTTAACTGAACATATATACTGCGTTACTCGTTGTGTGACAGGGATCAGCGTATCTCATGTACAACCAACCCCCGGAGACCAGACAACACCAGGGTGGAGTAGCCTAATACCTACTACCCCACCCCATACCAGTTATCTGCGTCGTAATGCTAAACGCTCAGATCGCCGCACAGGCGGTGCATCTGAACCCGCATCAGACCCCTGTCCAACTGGTACAAAGTCGCTGTCACTACCCGAGCTACTGCGTACAGAAACAAAACTATCGACATCAGACACTGATCTAGAACGACGCCGACGCTTATTTTTCCGTTTATTAGGCCTATGTCGCCTAGGGCGCATAGCCTCCCCCGCAGTAACTGGAAGCCCAGGTACTTTCTTCTGACTAACCACATCTATAGTGCCAGCCTCCACCCTCGCAGGTGCGGCCTCGTCCCCTACATGTGCATCTAGCCAGGAGGATGGTCCAGCGTTCCTAGACATCTGCTCGGTGTAAAGCTTAAGACGTCTAACGTTAGATTTACGGTATTTACCATCCTTGCCCTTCATAATAACTGTGGTGTCAGAGACAACTTCTGTTATAGTAAAGGGACCATCCCAATTCTTTGCGAGTTTGACCCGAGCTAGCGGCGCATGATACCGCACCACCCGGTCCCCCACTTTGAACTGGCGCCACGCAGCAGGCCCGTAGTCAGATTTCTGACGAACCGCTGCCCGACCTAAAGCATCGCGAACTGCGCTATACGCGTGGTGAAAGCAATGCTCCAACCATCTTACATACACGATCTCACAAGGCCGATCTACTTGACGATTCACCACCCCAAACTGCAGATCAGCTGCTAGTCGGAGCTCCTCCCCAAATAGTAACCTGTTCGGAGTCACACCCGTAGATGCGTGCTCCGTACAGTTATATGCGTGTGCCACAAACTTGACCTGTAAATCCCAATCATCTTGAAAGTCATTCACGGTACAAGCCAACGCAGATATCAACGTCTTATTAAAACGTTCTACCATACCATCCGATTGTGGACAGTACGGGTTCGTACGCGTCTTTTTAACGCCCAGCAAGCGCAACATGGACTGGAACAGTGTGGACTCAAATTCCCGTCCTTGATCCGAATGGATCCGCATCGGGGCACCGAATATCAAAACCCAGTTATCCACCAACGCCTGCGCCGCAGTGGGTGCAGTGTGATCTTTTAAGGGGTACACTTGCACGTACTTAGTGTAATAGTCTTGGACTACCATCATCACCACATTCCCCCTAGACGTCGTCTTAAACCCGGACACAAAGTCACACGCCAGACGGCGCCACCGATGCCCAGACAATTCCTGAGTCAACGGTAACTTAGCGATCCCATCACCCGGCTTAACCACCTGACACTTATGGCAAGTGCGTACCCACCGCCTAATATCAGACGTCATGCCAGGCCAATAGAACCGCCAAGCTAAACGCTTGGTGGAGCGAACACGCCCAAAGTGCGTAGCTGTAGAATGCCCATGACAAAACAACAACACATCATCGCGCAATGCAAATGGCACGACGATCTGCAGGCGACTGCGTAGGTCTTCACCCACTACCTTCCACCTGCAGAGCACACCCTCACGCAGTTCCAACAGATCCCATTGATTTATAATCTTACGAGTCTCTGCATTCTCCACCGCCAGCTCGTCACGCAGAGGCTTCGAGCGGCCCTCCTCCAACCACTTGATCACACGCAGTATGGAGGGATCTTGGCACTGCGCCAAACGAACCTCTGATAACGTCCAAAGTTCATCATCATCTATGTCCGCCAGACGCATCGCAGCAATCGCTGCGAGTACACAATTATGCGCGCCACAGTCTGTGCAATCACCCCGGCCGCACTTACGCACCGGGATTCTACTCAGACTATCTGCGTTGATATGATCCACTCCTTTTCTGTACACAATGTGCTCATTCGTCACACCGTATTCAGACAACGTGGCCAACCAACGCCCCATCATCCCCTCCGCCTCCTTGAAATTCAACAACCAACGAAGAGAATGATGATCAGTCCGGATAATAAAATCTGACCCTATCAGAAAATGTTTCCACTTCCTGCTATACACGACGATAGCCATCAACTCTCGCTTCGTCGTGCAGTAATTCCGCTGCGCTTTATTAAGTTTATTACTCGCAAAAGACAACGGGACCTCTACCCCATCCTGAACCTGACTTAATACGCCTGAGATCGCAAACCCTGACGCATCAGTGTCCAGAATGAACCGCCCCACTGCCCGCGGATAACGCAGCACTGGAGTCTGAGTAAAGGCACGTTTCAAGCCCAGAAATGCCGCCTCCTGAGCGTCGCCCCACACAAATTTTATTTTTTTCGCGGTAACGACCAAGTCCTGCAAAGGCACAGCTAACCGCGCAAAATCAGCAATGAAATCGCGATAATATGACACAAACCCAAGGAATGATCTCACTTCCTTCATATCCTCAGGTCTGGGCCACCCCGCAATTGCAGAGAGTTTTTCCGGATCCGCCTTAATCCCCCTCGCAGAAACTACCCGCCCCAGGTACTGCGTCTCACGCCTAAAAAGTCTACACTTTGAAGCCTTGAGTCTCAGACCATAGGAACGTAAACGATCGAACACTGCTTGAAGCCTATCTTGACATTCGGTCAGTGTCCGACCAAAGACAATGATATCATCCAAATACACTAAACAGATCTTCCACTGAAGACCCGCTAACATATCCGTCATCATCTTTTCGAACGTGGCTGGAGCATTACACAACCCAAACGGCATCACGTTCCACTCAAATAAGCCTAAGTGAGTACTAAAAGCAGTCTTAGCAATATCCCCCGGATTCATAGCAACCTGATGATACCCAGATTGCAGATCCAGAGTGCAAAACCACTCATTACCCCCTAAACTTTCGAGCGACTCATCTATGCGCGGTAATGGGTAAGCATTCTTCCGCGTCACAGTATTGAGTTTTTTATAGTCAATGCAAAAACGGATTGAACCATCTTTTTTCTTGACTAACTGGACAGGTGAACTCCACGGTGAATCACTACTCCTAATCACTCCACTATCCAGCAGCTTATGCAGCTCCGTCTCCAGTGCCTCTTTCTTCGAATGCACGAAACGCCGATAAGGAATCCTAAAAGCAGCCGACTCACCGACATCAATGCCATGCTTCACCACCTCAGTCCAGCCTAATGTCTCACCAGGCACTGCAAAAACCTGGATATTTCTACCCAGAAATTCAACTACCCGAGAGCGATCAGACTCATCAACCATCTCACACCCCATAGCTAAAGGTACAAGATGGGCAGGCAAGCTCCCATCGAGGGTCCGAGATACCATAGAAGGTGCCACGCACTCCTCCGTCGTACCAAAAGTAACCACATCGGCTACCGCCCCCAACGCAGCAATGCCCACTTCCCCTCCACTACTCACAACACTAGAGGAGCAATCTAACTGCGCCGCCCCCGCGACACACAGTCCAGGCCAACCACTGCCCCAATTACCCAGTAACTGCGAACAGCTGACCGCCACACACCGCCCCGCGCCGACCCCGCCCACTGGGTCAACCGCGTCAACAGCTGACTCAGTGACCTCGTCACCGCGAGCAATGTTTACACCGGATTGTCTAAACCACTCCGCCTTAGCGTATTCGCCATGAACATCACCAAAGTCAGTAGCCTCACCCAACAACCCAATAGCTGTACCCCTCCGTAATCTAACCGCATAACGATTCGGATTAAACAACGGTACAACTGAGTCAACAGGACTCCACACTAGCGTATTCTGACCTACTAATCCCAGCTCATGCAACTCTGAGACCATCGGCTCAAATAGGCTCTGGTGATCACCGTCAACTCCTACAGCTGTAATTTTCACATCACAACCGGTCATCGGAGCAATGCGAATATCTTGCGCGACAGCAGACACAGTCTGACTATCGCGACGTAATTCACACTGCACCGTGAGTTGATACGGATATCGAAGAAATAGGCTGCCTGCCTGACGCAGCTCACAACCATAATACTCCAAAAATTCCGCACCAAAAATACCATCCTCTGAAATATCGGAAACAGTAGGGGCATAATGGAATATTTTCCCCCCGATCTCCAGAGATAGTATGGCTTGTCCGTACTGCTTGAGTGGTGCTCCGGTGACAGTGACAGGCTTCACGCTATTATCGAAAAACACCTTATCACCGTCTAACTTATCGAAGAATTTTCGTTCAACACATGTGACCGCAGCCCCACTGTCTATTAAAAAATACCCGATAATCCCTCTAACACACACTCTCACATACCACCGTTTTCCGTCCAAAGTCCAGAAAGTGGAATCCACGAATAAGCGTTTACCACAAGGGTGAGACAGGTCGCACCCCTGACGCTGTACTATAAATTGCAAACAGGCGTCCAAAGGTGCGGGAGCCAAAGCAGAAACGCAACGCGCTATCTGCTTCATGCCATCCCACAATACCGACTCCACTGGGATCGTGTCACCAGGGGCGATCACCGGCGGTCCCGCGCTAGCATCAGACTGCACACCGGCTTCCTTGATAGTCAACACCCCATCCGCTTTGGCGGTATCCGGGCTTGCCAATTGGGTTGGGCCTACGCCCAAACGGTCCAACCCTAGGCGTTTAAATTAGGCTTAGCCTTCACGTCCCTGTCCTTACGGTGACGCGCCAACCTCGCCCGATCAACACCCGAGTTGTCCCTACCCTCGCGATCACCGGCCATCACAGCCTCCTCAAGAGTACGTTTCACCCCAGTACATTGTATAGGCCAATGACCGAAAGCAAAGCAACGACCACATTCATGATCACGAGCACGCGTATCTTTTTTAGCCACGCGCCTGCGCGCAGATAACCCAGATGAGTTAGACCCACCTGTTGCCACCTGCGCAGCAGATTTCTGCTCCCCCATCACATCACGCATCCACCCTTGGACCATCGATTTAGTGATAGGCGGCGGTTGATAACCCCCCCCAGAGCTCGCCCTGAAATTGCCACCATCCCGATAGCCACCCCCAGACGAACCCCGATAGGAATTACCACTGCGATAGCTCCCCCCAGAACTTCCCCGAGAGTAACCACCACCGCCATTACGCCGAGGATCACGTGGCGCGTTATACGCAGCCACCTCAACCTCGAACTCACTATCCGACTCATCTGATAGCCGAATAGCCTCCACCGCAGTCGACCGCCCAGCACGCAGTGCCTTGGCGCAGTAATCGTCGACTACCTCGAACATCTCCTCCAGAGACAACTTGTCCGGCCGCCACCGGGCATAGGCGGCACGCTGCTCACCCGGATCCATGAGTGAGCACACGAAACGCTCGACTATCTTAGTCTCGATCGCACGCTCACTCATCCCAGTATCTCTAGCAGCCTCCCGCCCATCAACCTGGAGCTGTAGACCGTACGCGCGGTACGATCCATCATGGGCAGTTTGGACGCGTTTCTTCCACTGATACCACCGCGCCATGGGGTCCACTGGTCGGAACTTATACGAGATGATAGGAAGTAACTCCCTCATCGTCGTCAACCCATGACGCCTCCACGCGTCCACACAGTCCTGCGCCGGCCCCCCCCTTAACAGAGGCAACAGTTGAATGAGAGCTACCCTCTCATCCCACATGTTTGACCGCATATCCAACGTAAAGTCCCGCCACCAGATATTCCATTCTTGCTTAATACCTGTAAATGGCTTAGGACGTAGCGTTGGAATACGCGCAGAACCCGCCACGGGATGCCGCAGAACATTCTCATCCAGTTCTAACGTATCCCGATTACACGACTCCCAACCTGCCCCACCCCCAATCGAAGCAGGCTCCCGAATCACATCCATTATTGCAGGATGATGACGGAACAACCACATCTCTTCCACTGAGTACTGGCGCCCTACTGGCAGTCCAGGCAATGACGCAATCGGAACTGCGTCACCCCCCATACCCACCGGGTCAGGAATCCTCTCACTCCGTACCTCTTCATGAGTATTACCCACGTAAACGGAGTCCTGAACAACACCCCGCAGATGTTGCTCAGCCGCCCCCCCCTTAGAGGTACCAATTTCACTGGAGGGTTCCGGCTCCCTAGGACCCCCACCTCCCCCACCGCCCCCCTTAGAGGGCGTCGGAGAACGCGGCGAGCTACCCGCGGAAACCGGGCGCGCAGTATGCACTGGAAACTGCGTCTCGCAGTTATCTAACCGTGTAGACTCAGTTACCCCACATTACTCTCTCCAAGCTCCAAACCGCGTTGAAACGCCAGTTTCTCAGCCTGAAAAGCTGCGCGCTCACTTACAAGAACCCCCAGAGCAGAATTAATGCTACACCTCTCGGCAGCTAGCAACCGTTCACATCTCTGATTCTCATCCTGTAAGTGATTATTAAGCGCCTCCCGCATAGACAAGTCCTCCGTCTGTTTAGTGAAAGCAGCTTGCTGCTCACCCACCAACAGTCGATTAGACCTTGCCTCTTCTGCGGAAACACGACGCGCCGCGCTTAGCTCTGCTAATTCGCGCGCGAAGGCGGCAGCATTGGAGACTCTCATCTCATCCAACGACCGCCTCTCCTCCGCCATCCGGTCACACTGGACCCGCTTCCAAGCTCGCAGTCGGCGGATCCGCATCCCCTCCTGACGCTCCACCTCCGACTGCGACCCAGAAAACGTACGACCCATAACCAAATCATGCTCCAACGCGAACGTCAATGAGTCATCGGCTACGAACCCTGTCTCCAAAACCGGGGAACTCCCCCTATAACCAGGATCCCGGGGACTTGCACGTCCAGCTCCCGTCCCCACAGAACGGACAGCTGAACTCCCCCACGGCGAATACTCCAGCGGTATGCCTCCCACAGAACCCCCGCGCCCAGCCAGACCTAGATCCTCACGACACGCGATTGAACTGCTACCCTCGCGTACACCCGACCCCGACTCACTACTGATCGACAGAGACTGCATATCATCGAGAGCGAAGCCCACCTTCATCGCACTCCCCGTAATGCCCTCCCCAGTATTTTTATCAACTGAGAGAACATCTCGCACTGTTACTGATGGCGCGACATCTTTCGACGATGCGCTACCACTATCAGAATGAGTGCCCAACCGCGTGTCACGCCCACCCCCCTGTATCACCCCCGATGTAAACAACGGCGCAATACCGGGTGGCGGACTGCCACTCAGTCGGGCTAACTGCGTCCAATAGCTGTCAGCACTTTCAGCATGTCTAGGCGACACCACCGGCACAAGTGGCGGAGTGGCTACGCCCCCCCCCACCCACTGACACACGGCGGCGGTCCCCTACAACGCCGGCACCTGTATTCGGAATGAACGTACAAACATCAACATCCCTATCAGGTGAACTGTGAGCGTGGTGCGGTGCACTCACCGCAGAAGCGTCCACGCCCACCGGTAACCCAACTGCGCCGGGGCTCCCTGCACCATTGTTTTGGTACTGGCGCCCACTACGCAGTTGACCAGCCGTCGCTCCCTCCATAACTACAAATTACGAAGAGAACCTACCTGCGGAGTCCATGGCCCAGGTCCAATACTCACCCCCTTACGCAGAAGGCAAGCTGGCTCACGGCACCAATGTAATGGCCCACGGCCCTCCGACTCACCCTTTCTCTCACGAAAGAACACCAAGATTCAATTCAGTGTACGCTTCACCTGGGTTATTGAACCCTTGCTCTCCGCACTGGGCGTCCCAGTAGTTGTCTGACCCGCACATGACTTGCAGATCCCCAATCGACTCTATAGGTGTGTCGTGGGGGGGTGGGTCAACACACGCAGTAGAGGTCAGCCCGGCTAGGGTCTGACCGGTGGTGACCCGTGCCGCCACCTAGCGCAGTGTAGTGGAACTGCGCTGGTGGCGTCGTAGTCTCCGCTGCTACCGCGTGATAGTAGAGCTCATGTTCAGACTACTACACTCTCATGTCATTGCCATGCTTTTTCGACAGCTTTTATAGAGGGTTGGTATTCACCTGTGTACTACAAGTACAGGGTGAATCTGTTATCTACCATCTCCCGTTTTGGTACATCGTGGGATCGTGAGTTCGAATCCTGGTCGAGTCAAACCAATGATTTAAGAATTGATACTTGTTGCTTCCTAGCCAGGCGCTCGCCATTATTAGGATAGGGTAAGGATCAGTGGAATGAGGAAGACCAGTCTTCTACGACTGAAATTTCCGCTGCTTAATAAACTAATGTACCAAAATAAAAAAAATTTAAACAATAAAGCACAATTAGTCATTAGACTTAAACTGCTGACTATGAGAAACCAAGACGTTTTGAATTCCTAGTCCTGCTCCCTACCTGATGACCAAATGTGGACTATCCCAGATAGCACACAGCCGTCGGCCCGACGTCGGCTATCGGTCGCATCGTCGCCACCGACTTTACACCGTCGGACCACTGTCGGGCCGACTGTGGTGTTCCGACATTGGGTTTCAATCCCTTTCCACTTTTGAGCCACCGTCAGGCCACCGTCGGGCTGACGGCGGTGGCCCACCGCTGGGTTTCAAACTTTTGCCCATTTGGTCCACCGTCGAGCCATCATCGGGCTGACGGTGGTGTTCCGACGTTGGGTTTCAATCCCTTTCCACTTTTGAGCCACCGTCGGGCCACCATCGGGCTGACGGCGGTGGCCCGCTGCTGGGTTTCAAACTTTTGCCCATTTGGTCCACCATCGAGCCATTGTCGGGCCGACGCTGGTGTTCCGACGTTGGGTTTCAATCCCTTTCCACTTTTGAGCCACCGTCGGGCCACCGTTGGGCGGACGGCAGTAGCCCGCCGCTGGGTTTCAAACTTTTGCCCATTTGGTCCACCGTCGAGCCATCGTTGGGCCGACGGTGGTTCGCCGCTGGTTTCCATTGATTTTCCACATTTGGGCCACCGTTGAGCCATCGTCGGGCCGACGGTGGTTCGCCAACGGTGGTGGGCCGCACATGCGCAGTTCTTTAAATTTGGTTTCCGGTTTGAATTGCCAACGGAGCACGTGTGATTGTTGAGCAGCGTTCTTTTTCTTCAAATAACTCCAAAAATCAAAGGAATTTTAAGGAATTATTTAACAGGTTTGTTTATTATTATGTTTAGATTATTTTGTGAAAGTTTTGTAATTTATTACGATGTATTAATGGAATTATTCGTGTTAATACGATTTGAATTACCCGGTACGGAATGTTGACGAAGGACTGCCATCTTGGTTTTTTCCGAGAAGACACTGTCACTATATTGTCAATACGTACAGGTGTAAAATATTAGTTATATTCAAAATTAATAGATATCAAGAACCCTAACCTTATAAATTTAATATAGTCTTTTTGGTAACGATGTTGTCTATATGTGTACCAAGCGATTTGTTTCTACGTGGTGTGGTTGTAGAGATATTTAACTTTTTCTGTATTTAATTAAACACAAACCCTAACCCTAACCCTAACCCATACAGAAAAAGGAAAATATCTCTACAACCACACCACGGAGAAACAAATCGCTTGGTACACATATATAGACAATATCGTTACCAAAAAGATTATATTAAATTTATACGGTTAGGGTTCTCGATTTCTATTAATTTTGAATAAAACTAATATTTTTGCACCTGTACGTATTGACACTATAGTGACAGTGTCTTCTCGGAAAAAAAACAAGATGGCCTTCGGGCCGACGGCGTTTGTCGACTTCGGGCCAATGGCGTTTGTCGTCGTCGGGCCGACGTTGTTTTGTCGCCGTCGGCTCGTCGGCGGTTTCCGCCATCGGGGCGATGGCGGCAGCCGCCGTCGAGTCGACGGCGGGAGGTTAGACAAAACAACGTCGGCCCGATGGTGGTTTCCACCGTTGGGCCGACGGAGCGTCTGCCGTCGGGCCGACGTCGGGCCGACGGCTGTGTGCTATCTGGGATGGACTTTCGATAGGAATCAACATTTGTGACATTTTAGTAGTTGTGCATTTCAGTTGGCTCAGCTGAGCTTTAGAGATAGAAGCTAATTACTGAATGGGTTTCTCTACATAATGGTAGGTATGTGCCAATCAAATTAAAACTCCTTCAATAATAAAACAAAAGGGAGCATGGGAAAGAGCTTGAAAAGACCTTTAAAATTACACCAGGATTATGAGAATAGGGTGGAGTATTAAGAGAGTTGTGGCGTTTTCCATCTCTGAAATTGGGCCTTATTTTCTTCCATTAAATTAAGGTAAAACCAATAGATTTCTCTAAAAATACAAACTATGACTACATATCTATATATCTACATATCTACACATATATAAACATATCTACAAATATTTACAATCACTTGTCGTTCATCCCATTGGAGCCCGCCCCAGCTGGTGACATCGGGGCTGACGGGGGGAAGAGGTCCAAGTTGGAGACCCCCAACACTCCCGAGATCCCCGACAGCCCCAACAAGTTCAATAGTCGGTCGGACGTCGGGCTGGCCGACTCAGACAAAGTTCCTGGTGCGGTGGCGGCTCGTGTCAGCATGGAACTCGCCATGGTACCGGCACCGGAAGTCATCGGCCAGCCCACACCGCCAGTGGCTGCACCAGCTGGGCGGGCAACTAGTCCTGGAGGGGCCCTGGTGTGGGCCGCCATACCCAGTGTCCGGAGTACAGCAGGCGGCTACGCCATCGCCACAGACGGCTGTGGCACGACCTGAGGCTGAGGCATGTGGAGCGTCTGTACGGGCAGAGGTTGAGACAGAGGTTGAGGCAGAGGTTGAGGCAGATGTTGAGGCAGAGGCTGAGGCTGAGGCGGAGGCGGAGGCTGAGGCTGAGGCTGAGGCTGAGGCTGAAGATGCAGCTGCGTCATATACTGCTGCACATACTCCTGTGTCTGCGACGCCCAAGGTGATGCCGGTGGTGGCTGGTGAATCCACTCGTGGGGTTGAGGCTGGTATAACTGACTTGTTGACACAGGAGCAGGTGCAGCCACATGATCCGCTGCAGCCACAGGAGCTAGGCCTTGTTGCCGTTGGCAATCCGCCTCCAAAACCTGCAACAAGATCCGGTTGATCGGTGCACAGGTGTCCACAAACCGCTCCTCTGACATCGTCAGGAGCATATCGCGCACATAGTTCGCAAACGCGATACACTGTGTCATCACCGGTGTAGGGGGCGGCAGCATGACCTTCAGCATGTCCCGAGACTTGTCGAACCTCTTCTGGATGGCAGTGAGGAGGTTCGCGTCATCTGGGGCTGACCGGTTCCCCTTCCCCTTCCCCCGCTCTCGGACTAGAGTGGGAGGAGTGGCGGTAAGGTCCTCCTCCAGCCCCACGTCCAGATCTGCGCTGAGATTCTCCTCGAGGCCGACATCGCGATGCGCAGCCTCTACGGCAGCGGCCACCTGCAAGACAAAATAATAAAATAACATAAGTAACATGAATGCAAATCAATCTTTCCACAAAAGACAACACAAGTCAACAATAAAGCAAAAATATTGAGCGATAAATGATGAAAGTGATTTATCAAGATTCATTACATAAATAACATATATCGATTGTTGACTTCTCGATATAACTCTCCCGTATCGCGCACTCTCTCATATCGGCCACTCTCCCGTATCGCCCACTCTTCCGTATCGCCCACTCTCCCGTATCGCCCTCTCTCTCCCCTTTCATCTCCCCGTCCCTTCCCCCCCTCCCTCTTCCCCTCTCCCTCTTATGTATTCAAGTACTTCCAGTTATAGGGAGCATCAACTTTTGTTAGTTCCAGAAGTATTTAAGGATTTGTTTAAATCGATTTTATCATATGATCCATTTCATTTCAAATCCATTTCAACATATGTTCAAATACAGTCTATTTCATCATATCATTAAATCGATTTAAAGAGATGATCAAATATAATTTTACATATCTTTAAATGGTGTACCATTTAGAGAGATCATCAAATGCATTTGATGATCTCTTCAAATGCATTTTATGATATCATTAAATCGATTTTATGATCTCATCAAATATAGAATATTAAACATATCATAAATTATTTGAACAGATCATTAAATACATTTAATGGTTTGATCAAATCGATTTAGACATATCATTAAATATTTAATAAATAAAACAAGAAATGGCATTTCATAATATATATATATAAAAATATATATATATATACTAAGCAAACTGTCTGGAAGGTGGCGACACCTTTTGCGCTGTACCGGTGTAAAGATTTCAAATTACCCCCATATTCAAGTTCCCCCCCAGGAACTTGAAAACGTTTTCAAATTCCTCCCAGGGGAATTTGAAAACGTTTTCAAGTTCCCTCCCTCGTTTTAACTTTCCCTCCCCCCGGGGATTATAATCCACACCATCTTAAATGAAATAAAAATGAACTACGGACTGACATACACACACAGACATACAAAAATCTCTTATTTTGTGAAATTTCGTGAAATATTAGATTTTTCGTGAAATTTAATTTTTTTTCATTAAATTCGTTATTTTTCTGGAAATTGTCTGGAAATTTTTAATTTTCCGTGAAATTTTCGATTTGTTTAACTTTTCAATTTGTTGTGCTTTTTTGAATAATTTAAAAAAAATAGAATTTTTGTGTGAAATTCTTTATTTTCGTGAAATATACATTTTTTTTGCGTGAAATTGTTCGATTAACAACAAATCTTTTTGGGGAAATTTTGGTGACTACTATTACTATTTTTCATAAATTGCTGATCTTTTTAAAACTTTTACATTTTTGTGGAATTTTCTTTATTTTTAAACAATTTTAAATTCCCGGAGGGGGGAATTTGAAAATAGGGGGAGGAATCTGAAAACTGTTTTTAATTCCCCCCCCCCCCCCCCCCGGGATTCTGAAAAGTTTTTAATTTCCCTGGAGGGAAGTTAAGAACGTTTTCAGATTCCCGGGGGGGGGGGAACTTAGGAAGGGGGAAGTTAAAATTGTATTCCTGGAGGGGGGAATTTGAAAATAGCGGGAGGAATCTGAAAACTGTTTTTAAGTTCTCCCCCAGGAATCTGAAAACGTTTTTAAGTTCCCCGGAGGGAAGTTAAAAACGTTTTCAGATTCCCGGGGGGAACTTGAGAAGGGGGGAAGTTGAAATCGTTACACCGGGTTTGGTAGAGTAGCATATTTTACATATCAGGTAGTTATTGCCCAATGTGGGATTTAGGGTACGATTGCTGTCACTGGTATCAGAGTCTTGGCATGCTTGCTAAAATTAATTTTACATGTTTGAACTTCAAATATCTCAAAGGTTAGCCATTTAAAATAACAATTACTTCAAATTAAAGTAAGGTAGATTTAAAAAAAAAATTATTATTTGTTTTAAATTGAGGTTGTGTTTATACTGTCCATAGCATATAAGCTCCAGTACTCGGGCTTGTTTTCAATGCTGCCCAGCTGTAGTGGTGGAGTTATCTTATCACACAGTAGTAGCTGATAAGGTTTGATTGCCTGCATTAAAGTAGCAGATAAATGGTTGCTTACTATGCTTAGTAGTCTATGTTAGTTTTTTTGGATTTTCTTGGTATATATACATTTTACTTTTGTCCACTCTTATTACTAGACTAGCCTCCTCATATTTACATATCATAGGCTTGCACATGGTTCTTAGGTGTGTTATCTGGTTAATTTTGGCATGGTTACCTTCCATTGACCGTCCCGCTGGTGGGCCATGACATATCACATGCCCCCTTGCAGTGCGGCTTGGTGGGGGTTTCCTAGCCTTATTTTGCACAGATATTTTTGGTCTGTTTTTAGGTCAGGAATTGATCCTTCCTTTACCGTTTGGGCATTCCATGCCTTAGCAGCCATTTCCAGTGCTTCTTTCGTGAGCTTTAATTTGGCTTCTGGTCTGCCTTAGTAGTGGTGCGTTATTTGCTCTAGTGTTCCTTTGTGGTTTTGTTAGGAGTTTAATGTCTTGACTGTAGTCATATGCTAATGTTTTGAGGTGAATTATTCTCCTATTTTATAGTAACTTTACTTTAGATTGTTTTTGTGTGTCATAGGTGGGGTGCAGTTTGTTTACTCTTCGGCAGATTTGTAGGACTCTGTTTTGCAGTATTAAAACCATCAATTTGATCAATTTATCTCAGAAAAATGACAGAAACACAAAATCTTCGGACTGTGCCACCTTAACTAATGATTTGGGACAGAGAGGCCACTAACCAACTTCGTCAATCTCGTGACCTCATTAGTCTTTCCCTAATTCTAGAATAAATGTGTCAGGTAGAATTACTCCAATCCCAACCCAGCTCAGTTGTTGAGAACCTTCTCCCCACTCCAGTCAATGTATGTGTGTATCTACTTAATTTAACTTTAAATTCGTCCACCCCTTTGTAATATCTTGGGTACTCGGCCGTCAGAGCCCCGGATACCACTACTCTCCCCAAGTGCGTTCTGACAATTGTCTGTCAGTTCCCACCTGGTGTCCCTCTCAACAAACTCATAAGGAAGAAAAGGGAAGACACGTCACGCAAGGTTTGCAGTGAAGAAGTTGTGCTTTATTGGCATCAACTCCTGTTCCCCTGCTGGCGAGTTTTCACCCTCACTCCTTACCAACTGCCCACACAGATCCTCATGTCTCTTGCTAGTGTGTATAAGAATCAGTGCCTACAACCCATTGAACCTGAGTCCCATGGTTGTTGCACACAACTCAGTGCCTTTTGAATAGCTGCTCTAGTTTGTGTATAGAAAGTGGAGTCTCAGGAAGAGTGTCTGGAGTCCTGGACAAGAGTGCCCAGAGTGGGGTCTGCGTGTCAGGTATAAGGAATGCAGGTGACTGGGCTCCCACAGCCAGCCAATCAGACACCCTCTACAGCCTGGGTGGGGAGACCTTAATAGGGGGCAGCTGTCACTCAACCCCCAGCTGCAGGTGGTGTCCATAATGTATGCAGGATGGCTGGGTGTGCTTGTCCATCGGCCCCGTGATAACAGGTAGTTGCAGATAGTTACAATAAACATATATTAAAAATGCCCTTCCCCTCCACTTGCATTCTTTCTGGTGCATGGAGGGAACATTTCAATAATCACTAACTGTCTCTTAAATATGAACATCACATCACAATCTCAGTCACTATGTGTTATCACATTTCCACATAGGCGCTTATGTCACAAAGCGAGTAGGGCAACCATTGCTTCTCTGTTACATAATCCTGGTCCCCACTCCGTCGCCCGAGAATAGTAATGCTCTTTGCCAATATATAAATCCGAACCGAAAATCCGTATATTTTTTCACCTTGTACTAAGCATACAACACTAAGACACTAAAAGCTCATAAACATATAATTCGCTTCACTCGGCTCAGAACAGAAACAGTAGTCAGGAACAGTAAGAAAGGAGAAACACAGACAGTAAACCTTTGTAGAGTTTAATAATGGAGAACATATTGGGACCTGGCGAGCAGGCTATCAGCGGGTGGCATAGACCCTAAATCATTATCGGTGAACATGTCAACATTCTGGTAGAGTCATTCAGGAAGCAGCATTGAAGACAGGCAGGAGACGTCAGCGCTCACCCCAAAGATAGAGGGTGGGAGGGTGGGGAAGCGAAGTGAGCAGAGCGAGGTCGAAGGACCAAGTGACAGTCAGAGGCGGAAGTAGAGAGCGAGGAAAACAGAGGGCATTCTTGCCTCGTTCAGCAAATTAGACATGTTAGCCTCCGCCAACATGCTCAATGCTAGTCTTGCTAGGGAATCATTTGAACAGAGTTACAATTAAAGTTGCATAGGCCATTGGTTTTTGAATTGTTATCTTTCTTTCCTCTTTTCTTTAAAGATAAATAGTATCAGTTGACCATTATAACCTACAATTCCCTAGTCTGGAGTAATTTTGATGGCCAAATTACTAATATTGGAGTAATTTGACTGAAAGAATCCAAAATAATTTCGACAAGCTTACCAAAACTCTTGCAGCTATGACCCAGATTCTCATCTTGTGATGGCCACGTGATTTAAGCTGACCTATTAAAGCGGCATAGTCCGATGGAAACATCAAATTTTAGAAAACAAAGCAATTATCTAGATTTGATTCTACATATCTAACTTAGATACTAATGCACTTGTAGTAGTGTGCACTGACCTCTCAGGCAAGTGACCACATAGACAGGTAGGCATGGGTAGTGTGTTGATATCAGGGAGCCTAGGTGGTGTAATGGTTAGCACACTGGCCTGGAATGCAAAGAGATGTGGGTTCGAGTCCCACTCTAGGCACAATATTTCCCATTTTCATCATCCCCATGACACTGGTTGCCGTGACCATGATCCTGTACAAGCTACGCGCTGTATAGTTGTTGAACCTACCCTGTGTATGTATATGTAAGTGCATTGCCTGTATGTATGTAATTGTAAGCATTAAAAGACTTACAATTCCAGGGGGACGAGTGTAGTGGTCTGCACTGACCTCTCAGGCAACGAGCCGCATAGACAGGTAGGCGTGGGTAGTGTGTTGATATCAGGGAGCCTAGGTGGTGTAATGGTTAGCACACTGGCCTAGGTGGTGTAATGGTTAGCACACTGGCCTGGAATGCAAAGAGATGTGGGTTCGAGTCCCGCTCTAGGCGCAATATTTCCCATTTTCATCACCCCCATGACACTGTTTGCCGTGATCATGATCCTATAAAGCTATGAGATGTATAAAGCCTCGTGTCGCCGCAAGAATTGTTTCATTTTCGGACTACTTTCGGTAATTTTCTTTAACCTTGGAGTAAATAGGAGCATATTAATACATACGGAGAGACTTTTCACTTTTCTGCTACGTTACAGGTAAATTCTATCGGTTCGATACAATTCTTGACTTTGTTTCTACCGCGCTTTACGCAACACACTAAATTTTCCATTGAACCGCTACAAGGAGGATTTCAATAGCGTGAAAAAATACTTGACTTCTGGTAGGTTAACATGTTGTATTAAATATATTTGACTTGTGGTAAGTTAATATATGGTGTATTGTATGTAAAGACATTTAGCTTGTGGTAGGTTGATATATCGTATTTGAATACATTTGACTTGTGGTAGGTTGATATATCGTATTTAAATATATTTGACTTGTGGTGGGTTAATATATTATTAAATATATTGTATTTAAATACACTTGTACTACACAATACACACTACACATTCACAATGCCTAGAACACGATTAAAGGAGGATGCTTTACGTGAACAATTTGGATTGTGGTTACAGAACCAAGTAGATTTGGGAATTTTGAGTGATGATTGTGATAGATTAGAAGCATGGACTAAGTTTATGGCAGATAGCATAGAGAGCATAACTGAAAAAAATGAAGAAAGGGTACTGGAGGTTACTGAACGTGCTGAAATTGACTATGAAAGAGAAGAACGTAGAGAAAAACGTGAGTTAGCTAGTTTAGAACATAAGAGCAGTGAAGCCAAGATAAGAGCTCTAAAAGCATATGGAAAATCTGTGCCTATGCTGGACGGTACTGACAGAGGTGCATTGAGAGAGTGGGTAGATCTTATTGAGAGGATTGGGGTTCTTGCTGATGTTTCTGACCTAGATATAATTCGGTTTGCACTTTCAAATGCAACGGGCACACTGCATGAAGTGTTATTCACTGCTTTCACAGTTAAAGGTGCTAGGTCATGGAATGAGATAAAGGAGGAAATTGCTAGAACTTTGTTAACTGCTGATGAGAAAACGCACTTAAAAAGTATAGTAATGACTATGGTACAGAATGAGGGTGAAACAGTGGCAGCATATTGCCAACGGTTTAAAACTGCTGCAAGTAAGGGATGGAAACTACCTTCTGCTACCTTGGGGACTGACACCTTTGAAATTCTACTATCAAGGTTTCTTGATTCATTATTAGATGACAACACTATGTGGTACGTGGAAACCAATAGGCCTAAATCATTAGAGGAAGCTTTCACTCTTGCTATACTAAGTGATAGGTCTGTATTGAGACAGCAACGACGTGCTCAATCACGACTAACAGATTTAAATATAACTAGTCAGGTAGATAGTTTAAATTTTAATTCTTCGAAATTGTCGAAAAGAATTCCTGCTGAAAGAGTTCAGGCTAGTTCAGGGATATCAGAAGATAGTCAGGCTCTAAAGTCGCTCCAGAACGAATTAAAATATAATATAGAATTATTTTATTAAAAACCATAAAAAAAAAAAGGAAAATGAAAATTTTCGGAATTTTTTTTCTTTCTTTTTGCTCTCGAAGTCAGATGTACCTTATCTATTAGCGCGACTATTGCAGACTCAATTTATTGTTTAGGTTGATAAAAGATATTAAAGAGGATATAAAGGTGACAACGTAGTACTGTGCACTTCTTGCTATATGCTGGGCAGATGGTAAGAAGTGGAGGGGCGGAGTACGTTGTAAAATTGTCCGATATAATACATGTGAACCGAGGTGAAGTTACTATAGTAAATTACAAACTGTCTATATAATGATAAATGTTAAATTATAAAAACCCAAAGACATATAGAGGATGTGTGAACTTGGTAAACTATTATTCATTAGGTATAGAACTTGTATATTGAATAGTCTTTGAGAGGGAGTGTCACTTCCGAGTTTGACTAAGAACACTCTTTGGAAGAGTCACCTCACATGCCCCCTCCCCCCCCACATGGTATTGTTATGATCATTGACCACTGCATTGTACTCTGATTGGAGGAGTGAGTCATGTGACCACTGCATTGTACTGTGATTGATTAATAGGATCATGTGACAATGGCCATCTTGAATCTTGAGAACCTATATAAGCAATAAACCAGAGAGTCTCACTCTCTTACTTTTCCTTCTTACCCTGTTTTCCTTTATTACCTGTAGTGTTTTCACTTGACCTGTTCACACCACCCACACCACCAGCCGGCACGTTTACATATAGTTTAGAATTAGGGCAAGACTAATGAGGTCACGAGATTGACCCAAGTTGGTTAGTGGCGGTGTTGCGGATTCCGAGGGACACCAGTTTGCGAGGGACACATCGCTTCTGCACATGCGTCAAAATCGAACAGCATCATCACTAACCTTATAAATTTAATATAATGTTTTTGGTAAAGATGTTTTCTATATGTGTACCAAACGATTTGTTTCTAGATGATGTAATTTAAGAGATATTTGACTTCTTGTGTATTTTCTGTATGAAGATTGCTTACGGCCATTGACAATGCCTTGAGTTTGACGCTACGCGCAGTGCAAAACGTTAGTTTTATTCAAAAATAATAGAATTCAAGAACCCTAACCTTATAAATTTAATATAGTCTTTATGGTAAAGATGTTTTCTATATGTGTACCAAACGATTTGTTTCTAGATGGTGTAATTTGGGAGATATTTGACTTCTTCTGTATGAAGATTTGCTCACGGCAGTTAACAATGCATTTGAATGGAAGTGTCCCTGTCAAACTGGTGTCCTTCGGAATCCGCATCAGCCTCTCTCCCGTACGGGCTTACTCCAAATATAAGTCCAAAGGAAGAGCATTATACTTCACCGATTATAATTCATACTCTGTCCCAAATCATTAATTAAAGCTGCATAGTCCGATGGTTTTGTGTTTCCGTCATTTTTCTGAGATAAATATATAAAATTGATGGGTATAATCTACCTTACCTTAATTTGAAGTGACTTTTATATTAAATGGTTAACCTTTGAGATATTTGAAGTTCAAACATATCAAATTAATTTAGGCAAGCATGCCAAGTCTCTGATACCATAGCCTTATGCAGTAACAGGTTCTATCAAATTGACTCAGTGTTCCCTTTTATGTGGCAAGAAATGCTTAGTAAATGCATTACTATCTAAGTTAAATATGCAGAATTAAATCTAGATAATTGCTTTGGTTTTGAAAATTTGGTATTTCATCGGACTATCCAGCTTCAATACACCAGTATCTAAGTTGGAAATCAATCAATCAATAGTTCCGTCCTCTAGTCAAGGGTTGGATGAAATGGTTCTCCACTTGTCCCGATAGTGTGCTGTTCTGATAGACTGTGAATAATTCAAGCCTGTCCACTGTGAAATATTTGTAAACCATGATGTTCTTGGTCTCCCTCTCCCTCTGCTGCCATTCACCTTCCCTTCCAACAATGTACGGTATATTGTACTCTGACGAATGATGTGGCCAAAATAAATAAGTTTCTTTGTCTGTATAGTGGCAAACAAGCATTTCTTATTTTTAATTTTTCTGAGAACTTCTTTGTTGGTGATCTTCTTTGTCCATGATATTTTCATCATCCTTCGATAAGTCCACATCTCAAATACTGCTAAACGTTTGTACATTGTACTTTGGAGATATCATATCAAAAGTAGGTAAGTGCTTTGGTTTTGACAAAAATATGCTCCATCGGACCATGCTACTTTAAGGCAATGTGCCTGGAGATTCAGATCTCACCAAGCCGCCCGTTAAAGCTGTATAGTCCGAACAAGCATTACATTTTCAAAACTAAAACAATTATCTAGATTTAATTCTACATATCTAACTTAGACACCGATGCACTTATTAAAGTATATATATATATGGATAGTGAGAAACCCTTTATCGCAAGTAATAAGCTCTGTAGTGCCCTGCCCCCCCCCCCCCTCCCCGCCCCGGGGTTTGGGGGGGGGGGGGGGGTCCAGCATGCACCTTGCCGGCCCCCAATGCGGGGGCGCAACGTGCAACCCGCTATGAAGTTTTTATTATATATATATATATGATATATATGATGTATAACGTATTATACGAGTATAAATGCAAGGGGAGCATATACTGTATATATATCTATTCCTCCTTGTCACATTGGTGGTGACCCCCCCCCCCCCCCCCCGCCTGTCGGGGTAATTGGTGGGCAAGGGCCCCCTCGCACCACACACACCGGAGGAATTATAATATATGCAGGTTACACGTGTGGAAGGTCGGGAGTTCGATTCCCAGTCGAGCCAAACCAATGACTTACAAAATGTATCCTTGTAGCTTCCTAGCCAGGTACTTAGGATTGCTGGGCTAGGGCAAGGACTGCCCCCCCCCCCCCCCCCCCCCCCAAGTGTCAGGATAATGTGACTGAGTGGGATATCAAGTCACGGTGCTGGTGGCCTGGTTTCCCAGTGGGGCAGCACTATAAAGTCACCACGAGCGCGCACTGTCACAAGTCGGTACCCGTCTGAATATGACATCAGATGTTACCAGGACGTAAAGTTCCAACAACCAACCAACTTACCCTGTGGGGCAGCACTATAAAGTGACCATGAGCGCGCACTTGTTGTCACAAGTCGGTACCCACTCTCATATATGACCATATATGTTGCTAGGACGTCAAGACCCAACAAACAAATAAACAAACCAAACAAACAAATAAAAAAATAAAAAATAAAAAATAAAAAACAGTTGCGCAGCGAGGAGGCAGGCGTCGAAAACTGGGGGGTATCCCCGGCGGTCACGTGGGCTCTGACGTCATTTCCAGAAACGAGGTCGCGGCCTTCACCCCTGAGACGTCAAACTGGGGAAGGCGGGCTGGGAGGAGTGGGCGTGGACGAGCGGGCAGGGCAGGGCCTGGGTGAGTGTGAGCAACTTTGAGTGAGTAACGAGTACTGGAGGCTCGCAGCTGACTGACAGTGGCAGGAGGCGGGCCTTCCACCCCCATCTGGTAACAAGGGGCAGGGCCTAACGGCACCCGACCGCCGAAATCCAGCTATTCTGGGACGGCGCTGAGCTGTGATTGGCCAAAATGGCGGACATCACAATCCGCCTACTCTGGTATAGGCTGGGCGAGACATGCTCAAATATGGCGGAGCGTGGAGATAAGTTCCTCGAGTGGTACGACCAGTTCTCGTGGAGGCGGGTGGACGTGCTAGACATGCTTTTCCTTGGCTGGCTGCTCGCGGCTTTTCTCGTTGTCGGCTGTATCAACCTCTACCTGAGGTTCTTTGGCCGACCGAGACACAAGGCAGGGCCGGGTTACGACGGGCTCGGCTCGACGGCAGCCAGTGGAGGGGAGACGGCGCAGTGGGTCAACTCGACTCTGTCCTGGCTGTATCTGCATTATGACAGCACGCCTGAAGTTGTCGACTCCTGGTTGAGAGCCCTGAATGATGCAGCCCGCAAGCAAACCGTGAGTGTGAGTGCATTGGCTCGATTTGTGTTATTACCCTGGGGTGTGGGGATGTTGTATTCGTCTTGACTCTTGTTGTTATCTCCACCCTGCTCGCTGCGTCTTCTGTGGTACCCATACTGACCGCCGCTGGGTATTTGGCGCTGCGATTGGAAGTTTTAGGTTTGATATTATCAGTCCAGACTGTCAACAAAAGTGCCACGCCCACTCAGACTCAGTCATGCATCATTGCATGGGATCGTGTCACCGGTGATATCTATCTTAGTGTCTATGAGCAGATAGATATAGATATTTATTCATTTCCAAATGATCATTGTTTGTACAATATACAAGCTGATATTTATAGCAGTAATGTTTCGCATGAAAAAGGAGAAAGGAGAATGAGGCGCTTTCCCCAGTTAAAAATAACGCATATGCATTGCTAATTCAATAAAAATAATAAATTTTAAAATTGAAAGTGGAACGTATATTAACATTACCATTAATACTGCAAATGACATTTCATTGTTTATATACGAGACTACTACTTATTTTCACTCTGGTAAAGCTTAATTATTTTCTTTTTATACATTCGTTGAAACATATATATGTTCTTTGAACATTTAATATTATTATCAAGAAAATTCCATATTATTATGCCATGTATAGAAGATATTCATGATTCCAGTCCTGGAATTTTGTAAAAATCATTGAATTGTATTTAGTGATTTATTTGAACGGAGGGGTTCGGGGGGGGGGGGGTGTTATCCTGCCTCTTGGTCTTTATATTAAAACTATACATACATATGCAGGGTTTCCGCCAGAAAATATTTAAGAGTACGCAGAAAAAAAGGGGGGGGGGGGGAGGTCTGGAGGCTTTGTTGTCTGGCTCTTTGAAGAACCTTTGAATACAAAATTATCCCAACAATTTGAAGGTACGGAGTCATACCCTCAGCACATTTAAGGGTATAGAATTTTATTGACCCATTTGCCCCTCTGGCAAAAACCCTGATACATTCATTGCTATTTGTTATCCTTATTCACAATTCACATTTTCTACCCCAGTCACACGAGGCCTGCGTTCGCTAACGATCGATTCGCGACGTCAAAACCTCCTCCTTACGCCCTGATTGAGTGCTGTCGCCTCTAGGACGCCAACCTCCCGGCGTCCATTTCGGGACTTTTGGACGCAAGGAGGTTGCTGCTGCTGCACGTGCAACCTCCTTACGCCCTGTTCCAGCGGCGCCATTCAAACTGGTTGGCGCCCTGGCGCCGCCCTGGGTTGGTGCTAACACATGCGATGCTGCAGTCACCATGTGACCTGGCGCCGAAATGGCGCCTACAGAGTATTTGGATCAGTGTATCGAATGGAAAGCTGGCTGGTTGGCGACCTTTTGGGCGTAGGGAGGTTGGCGGCGAACGCTGGCTCTGGTGTGACTGGGGTATTACACAGTGAATTGGCTGAACATGGGGTGCTTTAATTTAATAAACGTCTTAAAAACGTCCTGGAATTTTGCATTGAAAGTACTGGAAAATCCTAGAATTTGATATGGCAAAATGAGTCTGAACGCTGTCTGGGTTGATTGGTGTAGGCTCAGTCACACCTTACCGGACTGGGGAAACAGATAGAAAACGGACACCGTCCGGTGAAATAGGCAATGTATGGTTTATATACGGTACGCATCCGGTGTGTCTGTTCTGTGTCCGGTCTGTATGGTGGGAAGTTTGAACATGCACAAAACTTGTACCGGACAACACCGGACTGACGTGTACGGTTTGTGTCCGTTTTGTCCGGTTCATGTCCATTACCCATCCGTTACGTCGCCGGTTTGCTTCCTGCATAGTCCGTTGACGGTGTTGAACTATATGTTTTCGGCGCGTCCGTGAACAATCCGGTATGTGTCCGGTCGGTGTCCGGTCCGTCCGTTTGACATTCGGTTGTCGTCCGGTGGATATTCGTTAATGTACGTTCCTTGTCTGTTTAGTGTCTGTTTCGTCCGGCGGCCGTTGCAATATTTCGACTCATTTCGGTACATTTTGATACCGAACACCACCGGACTAGAAGATTCTTTGTTCGGTTTATGTCCGTTGCTCAATCTGATAAGGTGTGACAGGCACTTGTCTGATCACCAGTTTGTGTTGAAACCTCAAAAGACATCGGGCCTGGGCTGCTTAGAACTTATAGAAGTTAGACTGTTGTAACTAGACTAGTGTAAGTGTTGTTAGTGGATACTGGCAAAGCTTCTGTTACACAGTGTTTGTGTAATAGTTGTACAACGATACTGCCATGATATAAATTAGAAGTAGGTAGTTTATAAATAGAGGCTGCTTGTTGTTAGATATATATATTATAAAACTATCTACCGAGTGGATGTGTTTAGATATACAGTAAAACCTCTCTAAATCGACCGACCATGGGAGCGACTTTAAGTGGTCCATTTAGGGAGGTGGTCGGTTTAGAGAGTTATAATATCCTTACAATGGTATTGTTGGGACCCAAATAAAGCGATCAATATAAGGGAGTGGTCGATTTGTGGAGAAAGCGATCGATATAAGGGAGTGGTCGATTTGTGGAGGGGTCAGTATAGGGAGGTTTTACTGTATATTACTCCTGAGTGTAGGATGCAGGGGGGACCCGGCTACAAATGGCCGCCCCAGGGGGGGGGGGGGCGCACTCCATCAATGCATCAGTCAGGAGGAAGTGAGACATTTATTCCCCTCCGAGCATTTATACTGGTATAACGCGCTATACATCACATATATACACAGTGTTCGGCGCGGGGTAAAACCTACTTAGCACTGGAAACAAGAGAGCCTCGTTATCTGTGTGTAAATATGCAATAATTGACTAACATAGGGTATATAATATATGTATATATATATATATAGTGTGAATATATTATATTATTTTATACATATTACGAATAATGGACTAACATAGGGTATATAAATCCTCCAGTGCGACTGATACTGGTGAACATCCGGGGAAGGTGAGGTGGGCGAGATGGCGCCACCGGTACAGTGTTGTATCTTACGGAGGATAACAATAATAATAATAAGTAATATTACCTTGCAAATCTTTATACTCGCATAATACGTTATACATCACGTGTATATGTATATATATATATATAGTGTGCATATGTTATATTATTTTATACATGTTACGAATAATGGGCTAACATAGGGGCGTATATATGTGTGTGTATATATTATTTTATCAAATAATATAGTGTCTAAATATGATATATGTATAAATAAACATATATATGTGTCATGGGGGTGATGAAAATGGGAAATATTGCCTAGACGGGACTCGAACCACATCTCTTTGCATTCCGGGCCAGTGTGCTAACCATTACACCACCTAGGCTCCCTGATATCAACACACTCCCAGCCTACCGTCTATGGGTACTTGCCTGAGAGTCAGTGCAGACCACTACACTCGTCCCCCTGAATTGTAAGTCTTTAATGCTACAATTACATACATACAGGCAATGCACTAATCATACACAGGTAGGTTCAACAACCACAGCGCAAAGCTTGACAGGACCTGATCACGGCACCAGTTCTGGGGGTGATGAAAATGGGAAATATTGGCCTAGAGCGGGACTCGAACCCACATCTCTTTGCATTCCAGGCCAGTGTGCTAACCATTGCACCACCTAGGCTCCCTGATATCAACACACTCCCCACGCCTACCTGTCTATGTGGTTACTTGCCTGAGAGGTCAGTGCAGACCACTACATATGTGTAAATTATGTATGTATTTATATATAACAATCTATATATAATGTTTCGAGTACAGGGCTGCTAAACATGATAGAAAAAGTGGTAGGTGTCAGGGTTATGGATAATTACATCACAATCTAATTTCCTTGATATATATTGATCACATACTTATCTATCACATACTTAATAAGTTATCGATCACATAAGTTGATCTTTCTGTCCGAGGAGTCCAGCTCTTCAATACAATGCCAGCTTACATTAAAAAAAATCAATCAAACTGCAGTCTACAATCATTCAAAAGGCAGCTTGACAAGGTGTTAGCAACAATACCAGATGAACCACAGATTCCAGGATACACCCAGCTAACGCCAGCTGATTCAAATTCATTGCTGCACATGACACAACTCTAATCTAACCAGATGGGGTGGCCGAATGAGTAGAGCAAGCACCCGTCTCCTGTTTTGGGAGATCGGGAGATCTGAACCCATCAGTTTGTGGGTTCGAATCTTGGTCGAGTCAAACCAATGACTTAAAAATTTATACTTGTCGCTTCCTATCCTGGCGCTCGGCATTATTAGGATAGGGCAAGGACTGGTTGGCTCAGTGTCAGGATAATGTGACTGAGTGGGATATGAGGGCTTGATTTCCCAGTGGGACAGCCCTATAAAGTCGCCATGAGTGCGCACTGTCACAAGTTGGTATCCATCCTGATATGTCCTTAGATGTTGCGAGGACGTAAAACCCTGTTTACATGGGACTATGCAGTTTTAGGTTCCTTATGGTGCAGTCACACTATGACGTGATGGCCCAACGTGACTCCGATGTGGCGACTTTTCGTCATCACGTCGGATCACGTTAAAGTCATGTTAAGTCCTCGGAGCTTCTCGTCGAGGTTTTGAGCATGCGCAAAATGCTTCGACGTGGCGTGACGAGTTGATAAGACATGTGCGTTACGGTCACGGTCACGTTAGGCTCAAGGTCACGTTATGGTGGAGCCGTGGTGCAGTCACACTACGACGTAATGACCAACGTTGTGGATTAGTATTAGTAGTGTTACTACTGGTTGTTGGTTGATTGGTTGTTGGTTGGTTGGTTGTTGGTTGGTTGGTTGCTGGTTGGTTGCTGGTTGGTTGCTGGTTGGTTGCTGGTTGATTGTTGGTTGGTTGCTACTAGTACCACTAATAGTACTACTAGTACCACTAATAGTACTACTAGTACCACTAATAGTACTACTAGTACCACTAATAGTACTACTAGTACCACTAATAGTACTACTAGTACCACTAATTGTACTACTAGTACCACTAATTGTACTACTAGTACCACGAATAGTACCACTAATAATACTACTAGTACTACTAGTACCACTTGATTGTTGGTTTGTTGGTTGGTTGGTTGTTGGTTAGTTGCTGGTTGGTTGCTGGTTGATTGTTGGTTGGTTGCTACTAGTACCACTAATAGTACTACTAGTACCACTAATAGTACTACTAGTACCACTAATAATACTACTAGTACCACTAATAGTACTACTAGTAACCCTAATAGTACTATTAGTACCACTAATAGTACCACTAATAGTACTACTAGTACCACTAATAGTACTACTAGTACCACTAATAATACTACTAGTACCACTAGTAGTACTACTAGTACCACTAATAATACTACTAGTACCACTAATAGTACTACTACTAGTACTAGTGCTTCTAGTACTACTAGTACCACTAATAGTACTATTAGTACCACTAATAATACTACTAGTACCACTAATAGTACTACTAGTACCACTAATAATACTACTAGTACCACTAATAATACTACTAGTACCACTAATAGTACTATTAGTACCACTAATAATACTACTAGTACCACTAATAGTACCACTAGTACCACTAATAGTACTACTAGTACCACTAATAATACTACTAGTACCACTAATAGTACTACTAGTACCACTAATATTACTACTAGTACCACTAATAATACTACTAGTACCACAAATCGTCCTCTCTCGTTCGGACGACGATATACCCTCGTCGACCACGCCACGTTGTCGTCCAACTTGGCCCCGAATTTGCATAACACGTCGGTTTTTTTTCTCAAGTCGCCCACGTCGAACTCAAGTTGGCCATTACGTTGTAGTGTGACTGCACCATTAGAGAGAGCGTGTGTACTGTGTATAAACTGTAATCGGTAGAGCTGGGAGGAAGGGGTAGCAGGAATGGTCTCGCTACATAGGATAAGGGTGGCCGGCCCAGCGTCTGGTGGCAGCGTAAGTTGACTTATTCAGTAAGCCAGCTATCCGTTGGCAGCAACTGACACACACCGCCTATCACTGTATCAGTTCCAACAGCGCTACCGAATCCCACCATCCCTTTCCTACCGATTCCCACCGTCCCTCACCACCCCCGCAACCACCACCACCACCACCACCGCCACCACCACCACCACCCCCACCACTACTGGTACTCGTAGAAGTGGTGGTACCCGTACTGGTAGTAGTGGTGGTACCAGTAGTGATAGTGTAGGGGTTTAGTAGTAAGAGTTGTAGTAATAGCGATGGTACTAGTTGTAGTAGTGATGGTAGTGGTGGTGGTGGTAGTAGTAGTGATAGCATAGTGATCTAGTAGTAGTGGTAGTGTAGTGTACTGATGCAGTAGTGTAGTACCACCACTACTACATCACTACACTACCACTACTGGTACCACCACTATCATCACTACACTACTACTACCACCACTATCATCACTACACCAGTACTGCTATCACCACTATCATCACTACTAGTACTACTAGTAGTATTACCACTACTATTACTACTACTATTACTACTAAATCACACTATCACTACTAGTACTAGTATTAGTATTACTACTACCATTACTGCTAC
Organism: Branchipolynoe longqiensis; assembly: GCA_030323885.1. Classification (NCBI taxonomy): domain Eukaryota; kingdom Metazoa; phylum Annelida; class Polychaeta; order Phyllodocida; family Polynoidae; genus Branchipolynoe; species Branchipolynoe longqiensis. The sequence continues at coordinate 13,803 of JASIRB010003541.1, read as the reverse complement.
TATCACTATTGCTACTACTACTATCACTACCATTCACTACTATCACTATTACTACCATTACTGCTATTGCTACTACTACTATCACTACCATTCACTACTATCACTATTACTACCATTCACTACTATCACTATTACTACCATTCACTACTATCACTATTACTACCATTACTGCTAATATCACTATTGCTACTACCACTATCACTACCATTCACTACTATCACTATTACTGCCATTACTGCTACTATCACTATTGCTACTAATACTATTACTACCAGTCACTACTATCACTATTACTACCATTACTGCTACTATCACTATTACTACTACTACTATCACTACCATTCACTACTATCCCTATTACTACCAGTCACTACTATCACTATCACTACCATTCACTACTATCACTATTACTACCATTACTGCTACTATCACTATTGCTACTACTACTATCACTACTGCTACTACTACTATTACTACCAGTCACTACTATCACTATTACTACCATTACTGCTATTGCTACTACTACTATCACTACCATTCACTACTATCACTATTACTACCATTACTGCTACTATCACTATTGCTACTACTACTATCACTACCATTCACTACTATCACTATTGCTACTACTACTATTACTACCAGTCACTACTATCACTATTACTACCATTCACTACTATCACTATTACTACCATTCACTGCTATCACTACTACCATTACTGATACTATCACTATTGCTACTACTACTATTACTACCATTCACTGCTATCACTATTACTACCATTACTGCTATTGCTACTACTACTATCACTACCATTCACTACTATCACTACTGCTACTAGCACTATTACTACCAGTCACTACTATCACTATTGCTACTACTACTATTACTACCATTCACTACTATCACTATTAACCAACCCACCCCCACCCACCAACCACCCACCCAAACACAACCACCACCAACAACACACCCCAACACCCCCAACACCAACTACCATTACTGCTACTATCACTATTGCTACTACTACTATCACTACCATTCACTACTATCACTATTACTGCCATTACTGCTACTATCACTATTGCTACTACTACTACTATTACTACCATTCACTACTATCACTTACTACCATTACTGCTACTATCACTATTGCTACTACTACTATCACTACCATTCACTACTATCACTACTGCTACTACTACTATTACTACCAGTCACTACTATCACTATTGCTACCATTACTGCTACTATCACTATTGCTAATACTACTATCACTACCATTCACTACTATCACTATTACTGCCATTACTGCTACTATCACTATTGCTACTACTACTACTATTACTACCATTCACTACTATCACTTACTACCATTACTGCTACTATCACTATTGCTACTACTACTATCCCTACCATTCACTACTATCACTACTGCTACTACTACTATTACTACCAGTCACTACTATCACTATTACTACCATTACTGCTATTGCTACTACTACTATCACTACCATTCACTACTATCACTATTACTGCCATTACTGCTACTATCACTATTGCTACTACTACTACTATTACTACCATTCACTACTATCACTACCATTACTGCTACTATCACTATTGCTACTACTACTATCACTACCATTCACTACTATCACTATTGCTACTACTACTATTACTACCAGTCACTACTATCACTATTACTACCATTACTGCTACTATCACTATTGCTACTACTACTATAACTACCATTCACTACTATCACTATTACTGCCATTACTGCTACTATCACTATTGCTACTACTACTACTATTACTACCATTCACTACTATCACTTACTACCATTACTGCTACTATCACTATTGCTACTACTACTATCCCTACCATTCACTACTATCACTACTGCTACTACTACTATTACTACCAGTCACTACTATCACTATTACTACCATTACTGCTATTGCTACTACTACTATCACTACCATTCACTACTATCACTATTACTGCCATTATTGCTACTATCACTGTTGCTACTACTGCTATTACTACCATTCACTACTATCACTATTAGTATTACTACCATTCACTACTATCACTATTACTTCCATTACTGCTACTATCACTATTGCTACTACTACTATTACTGCTCAATTTCTACGTAAATCTTGAACGACCTGATTAAAAATAAAGACAGACGGGGTTTCTCGTGGTTTGTGGGAAAATGGGGCCGATGTGCTGCTATGAGAGGTCACGCAGCCTGAGCATCACGTGCTTCCGGTTAGAGCGTCCCCCGCACCCCGCCCCTTCCCTCTCCGACTCCCCCCCCCCACTCCCCCCCCCCCTGCCCCCTCCCCCTATCACCTGGCTCTCACCTGGCTCTCCACCCCTGGCAGTGTCGGGGTCAGGAGGTCCTCTCATCTGTCCAGAGGAGGCCGGCACTGCAGTGCCACCTTGTGGTGCTGTGAGGAGCGGGCCTTACCAGCCATCAGGAAATACAGGTCCATATTAACTTACCCGAAATCCTTGGGGCGAGTACCAGATGGGATGGCCGAATGAATTGAGCGTCCATATCCCGTTTTGGTAGATCGTGGGATTCGATCGAGTCAAACCAATAACTTAAAAATTGATACAGGCGCTCGGTGTAATAGACGAGATCGCCATTCCGACTGCGCATGCGCTGAAAACGGTGTCGAGAGAAAAATAAAGCTGCTCGGCCATTGGGTTTGATGACACGCGTAGGACAAAGCTTCGATTTTATTCAAAATTATTAAAAATATATAACAATTTGGCACAAACATGGATGGATGCATGCAATATAATAATATAATAATATAATGAATATAGTTAAGACACAACTCACCATAATTCAGTATTCTGAGCTAAGAAACATACAATTTCAGTCACTTTACAGGCTGATCTTTACATAACCATTGATTAGACATAATTAATTCTCGTTCTAAATATTAAAATGTCAAATGTGTCGACAAAAACTTGTTTCAAAGAAATGTATAACCAATGTCTGATTAACCATCCCCATTTCCTAGCCCAACCATAGGATATAAATAAAAACATGAATAAAATAAGTAAAACTGACTCTGGCTATAGCTCTAACACTAGTCTGAGTGCCCAGGTTTGTCTAAATCTAAATGCACATGGCATAAGATGTGCTGATTAGATTGATGTAAAAGCAATGCTAGATAGAAAGTTACCATCTTAATTTATTATATATATATTTTTAGTTGGTATTCTATGTTTCAAACAAGAGCTGAGATGAGCTGAAACTAGCACATTTCATAGCTGCACCCAGTGTCTTAGCGTTAGCCATGTGCTTCGCGGGGGGTTGTTTTTCTTCCACGCATCCCACAATGCACCGCGCGACTGGAATGGCGATGTAGTCTATTAGGATAGGGCAAGGACTGGGTGGCTCAGTGTGAGGATTCACCAGATAGTAGTTTACCCTGATTACAGTTTACTTATAATATATAGGGAAATATGCCGATATGAAATAATGTGATAATTATAGACCAGATATACTCTAGTATAACAGTGGGTATAACTTAATCATATGCAGTATAATATGAATGTACCCAAAATATGCTTATATGATTTGTGCTAAAGTGAAAATATGAAAATTGGCATATTGACACCATACATATATGATCTACCCAAACGATTTGTTAAAATACCTTTTTCTTATAGGACACAATCTTGCTTCAATGACAATTAACATCTGTTTGAATGTGTTGTGTGTGTTAAAATGATGTTATGGATGTGTGTTAAAATGATGTTATGGATGTGTGTTAAAATGATGTTATGGATGTGTGTTAAAATGATGTTATGGATGTGTGTTAAAATGATGTCATGGATGTGTGTTAAAATGATGTCATGGATGTGTGTTAAAATGATGTCATGGATGTGTGTTAAAATGATGTTATGGATGTGTGTTAAAATGATGTTATGGATGTGTGTTAAAATGATGTTAGGATTGTGTAAAATGATGTTATGGATGTGTGTTAAAATGATGTTATGGATGTGTGTTAAAATGATGTTATGGATGTGTGTTAAAATGATGTTATGGATGTGTGTTAAAATGATGTTATGGATGAATGTTACATGGTTCATTTTAACAGCTTTCTCAATTTGTATAAAATCAAAATCAAAAAGTGAAAAAAAGATATCAACTCTGACATATGTGCAACATATAAACCTTGATATGAATATGTGGACTCTGCCATTATTTGGAATGTTTTCTGCTATTATTTGGAATGTTCTCACCTTTGCTTTCCATGTCACCAATGTGGTACAGTTTCTGAGAACGGCCCATAAATACTGTACAGAAAAGGAAAGAAAAAACTTTACTTTTCGGAACTTTTCGGATTTCAGAATTTCGAATAAAGAACCATGGACCCGTAATTGATGGGTGGGAGTGGTTGGTTGTTGGAGTTTTATGTCCTGGCAACATCTAAGGTCATATCAGGATGGGTACCGACTTGTGACAGTGCACACTCATGCTGACTTTATAGTGATGCCCCACTGGGAAATCAGGCCGTGGATGCCATAATCTGATATCCCACTCAGTCACATTATCCTGACACTGAGCGAACCAGTCCATTCCCGATCCTATTAGTGCCGAGTGCCAGGCTGGGAAGCGACAAGTATAAATTTGGTAAGTCATTGGTTTGACTCGACCGGGAACCAAATTCCCGACCTTCCGCACGTGACGCCAGCGCTCTACCGATTCGGCTACCGCGTCCAGTGGGGATGGAAGTGTGGGGGGCTGGGGTTAGGAATTTGGCTGATTCACACCACCATGACCGATACACACTTCACACCTCACTCCGCACCAACGATCACACCCGTTACACATGCTAGTCAGGATCAAGGGTAATGTTTACGCGTTGGTTTAAACTTTGATGGCAACCAGTGTCGTGGGAGGTGGAGAAAAATGGGAAATGTTGTGTGCCTAGAACAAGATTCGAACCCACACCTCTTGCCATTCTGGGGCTAGTGTGCTAACCATTACACCACCTAGGCTCCCTGATGTCACCACACTACCCACGCCTACCTGTCTATGTGGCTCCTTGCCTGAGAGGTCAATGCACACTACTACAATAACCATTACACCACCTAGGCTCCCTGATGTCACCACACTACCCACGCCTACCTGTCTATGCGGCTCCTTGCCTGAGAGGTCAGTGCAGACTACTACACTAACCATTACACCACCTAGGCTCCTTGATGTCACCACACTACCCACGCCTACCTGTCTATGTGGCTCCTTGCCTGAGAGGTCAGTGCGGACTACTACACTCATCCCCCTTTAATTGTACAGGGATGAAAGATCTCCGCGTTTCCGTGGATTTCTGGGATTTTTCAATCCCGCAGCACCATCAGCATATAATATGTGGTGCAGACTCCGCAGCACTATCAGTGTATACAGTTACTACTAATAAATGCTCCAAGCGCCGCAGCACTATCAGCATACACTACTAATACATGTTTCAAACGGCGCAGAACTATCAGTGTATACCAATATGTATGAAACCCGACTTCCGGGAATTTTCCGCGATTCTCTGACAATGCTAAACCTATGGGAGAATATCAGCATTTCCGCTTTTTTTCCCCAGAGACCACTTTTATCACTGATTGTAAGTCTTTTAAATGGTGTACATCCATCTATAAGTCATGTACTGCTTAAGCCCCAGTCACACATAGCCGGACGAGCCCCGGATTTTGAGCCGGACCACCACGGACCAACGGCCCGGACTGCCACGGATAAAATCACTGTTTTCGTCGATTTTTGCCTCGCAGTTACACTTTCCTGGATGAGCCCTGGACTGCCCCCGCACTGGGCTGGACCGGCCCCAGACGAGGCCAGACCACCCCCGTACTGCCCCGGACCACCCCAGGACTATCCCGGATTACTCCTGGACTATCCCGGATCACCCCCGGTCTTACGGGGGCAGTCCAGGAGTGGTCCGTGGCTAGGCCGGGGGTACTCCTGGATAGTCCGGGGATGGTCCGGGTCAAACCGTGGCTCAAAATGACCCCGCACCACCCCCGGACAGGCCCGGTCCACCCCCAAAATACCCGGACCACCCCCGGATCAGGCCGGATTGAGCCCGGATCGCAAAATCCCCCGGGCCACCCGGGATGTTTTAAACATTTTAAAACATCCGGGGCTGACCCCGGACAGTGCCGGACGAGCCACGGATCAGGCTGGATCAGGGGGTGTCGGCACGGACGAGCCATGGACGAGCCACGGATCACCCCGGATCACCCCGGATGGCAGTCTGGGGGCTCGTCCGGCCCCTGATCCGGGTATGTGTGACTGGGGCTTTACAATAAACCCCGCCAGTGAAGCTAGTGACATCTATCGGCAGAATGTGGAACCACTCTAGTCGGGTATTTTCCAGCTTAAAGCTGCATAGATGAAGCACCACATTTTCAAAAACCAGGACAATTATTTAGAATTGATTCTGCATATCACACTTAGATAGTGATGCACTTATTAAGCATTTATTGCCATGTAGATAGAAGGGAATACCGAGACAGTTTAATAGATGCTGAAGCCTATTTAGTGTGCTGTCAGAGTTTTGGCGTGCTTGCCGAAACTAATTTGACATGTTTGTACTTCAAATATCTCAAAGCTTAGCCATTTAAAATAAAAATTACTTCAAGCTAAAATAAGGTAGATTATAACAATCAATTTAATATATTTATCTCAGAAAAATGACAAAAATCAAAAACATCGGACTATGCAGCTATAACTGACGGCTATAACTGCACTTACACACAGAGGGTAGTAGGTTCAACAACCATACAGCGTATAGCTTATACAGGATCCTGGTCACAGCACCAATGTTGTGGGGGGTGATGATAATGGGAAATATTGTACCTCGAGCAGGATTCGAACCTACACCTCTGGCATTCCGGTGTTGCAGTTTCCGAGGGACACCAGTTTGCCAGGGACACATTGCTTCTGCACATGCATCAAAATCGAACAGCATCGTCACTAACCTTATAAATTTAATATGTTTTCGGTAAGCATGTTTTCTATATGTGTACCAAACGATTTCTTTCTAGGTGGTGTGGTTTTAGAGATATTTCACTTTTTCTGTATTTTCTGTATGAAGATTGCTCACGACCATTGACAATGCCTTGAGTTTGATGGTACGCGCATTCCAAAACATTAGTTTTATTCAAAATTAATAGAAATCAAGAACCCTAACCTTATAAATTTAATATTATCTTTATGGTAAAGATTTTTTTTATATGTGTACCAAGCGATTTGTTTCTAGATGGTGTGGTTTTAGAGATATTTGATTTCTTCTGTATGAAGATTTGCTCACGGCCGTTAACAATGCATTTGAATGGATGTGTCCCTGGCAAACTGGTGTGCCTGGGAAACCGCAACACCGGGTTAGCATGCTAACCATTATACCACCTAGGCTCCCTGATGCAATCACCCTATCCATGCCTACCTGTCTGTGTGGCTCCTTGCCTGAGAGATCAGTGCTGACTACTGGTAGTACTACACAGGTAAGAACACTGTAATAGTAGTAGTACTGATACAACAAACAATGGGGAGGGGAGCGGGACATAGCTCAGGCGGTAGAGTGTCCACCTGTGAAAGTGTCCATCATTGGATCGACCGTTCTCAGTGGACGCATTTACAGTTTGGGCTATTTATTTTCCGTTCCAACCAGTGGTCCACAACTGGTTCATCAAAGGCTGTGGTATGTGCTGTGCTGTCTGTGTGAAAGTGCATATAAAGGACCCCTTGCTGCTTATCGGAAGGAGTAGCCTATGTGGCGGCAGCGGGTTTCCTGAAAAGAAATGTCAGAATGACCATATGTTTGACGTCCAATAGCTGATGATACAAAAATCAAAGCGCTCTAGAGGTGTCGTTAAATAAAACAAACTTTACAACAAACAATGGTAGTGGGTGGTGGGTGGAACTTGCACTGGCAACAGGACCGCCGGTACTGGAGATACCCAGGTGAGGGAAGTAGTGGGGGGGGGGGGGGGATAGGCGTGTGTGTGGGGGGGTGGGGGTGGGGGTGCAGACCCGATGCTAGGCAGGTCTACCTTTGAAATGCTTTCCCTGGTTGTGTTAAGATTAAATAAGAACGTTCCCTCGTGATGCTTAGAGTTTGTTCCATGCCATCTATATCTGATATGTATATCTATGTATATATCTATGCTATATTATATATATTTTACCTCGGTAAACAGCCTCAGGCTAGCCTCAGGCTAGGGAGAGGTAAGCACGTCCGGTACCAGCAATTAGCATATACAACTCACGACTGGATAACGTGTCGTTGGGTTGCTCCGGCAAAATTAGTCTACATACAAGCAAATACGCAGTAAGTATAATAAAAACTGTGGTTAGCTTAATTATGATGCATTAGAGCATCAATATGGAAAGTTTAGACTTTCGTTGGTCCAATTTGGACGAGTTATTTGGTTATAAACAACCAAGGATAGAACACTCGAGTGGGTTTCTCGAAGGAACCAAACCGGTCATTAGCGGTTATGTCAACACCCGGGTCACCGTGTGACTATGGGTAGAGATGTGGGTTTCGCCCTATCTCATGTGGAAATTCTCTCGTACTCTAATAGAGAGTAATGTTGGAGATGCTCCTGGGTTTCTTTTATAGACTCCCCTAGACAAAACTTTTTCAGGCGTTTCTCCGAGTTTCGTAGCATTTTCTCCAACTTGTTGACGTAGTAGTCACAGGTGGGAGAAGTGTGCGGAACAGAGGGATGGGCGGGCCGATACACTGGTCCCGACCCCGCGTAAGGTTTGGGCTTGACCCACAACCCACGCACAAATTTAGCTTATTACGCCTGTGTTATAACGGTATAAACACGTTCTTTAACACCAATAGATGTCCAAATGAGTTTGAAACAACCATATTGTGACATATATATATACCGGGACTGATCAAAAATGTTTGTTTCAGTTCCCGATGGCCACGAAGCGGAGTAAGCGCGGTGCAGCAGCAGCCGAGGGGCGTGTTCCGAGTGGAGTGGACGAGGAGTACGACTCCTCACCCGTGTTGTCGGCAGGGCCGTCGACACAGCCCCGGGCGCATATCCTCTCCGACCCGGACGAGGACGCAGTGCCTGATGTGCCTGCGCCTCCAGATTGGGAGGCTCGCTTTGCAAGATTGGAAAGCCACATCTTGACTGCCAAATCGCCTGTGTCTCGGAAGCGGCGTAGGCCGAGTGTCCAAGAGGATTCATTTGAGGATTTCTTGGACACAGACTCGGCGGTGGAGCTTAAGGCTCCTCCTCCTCCTTCTCCTAAACGGAGGAAGAAGAAGAAACAGGTGATTTCTTCGGGTGATGAATTCACCAAGGAGCGGGCAGAGTCTGGTTTGCGCAAAAAGCGGAAGACTAAGTCCAAAAAGAAGAAGAGGAAGAGGAAATATTCTTCTTCTGAGTCGTCCACTGAGTCTACTTCTACGGAATCAGACTCAGACACCGTATATGAAGGGGTCTATGCGGACATTGGCACTAAAGTGGCTAAGAAGGTGGAGAAGCCAAAGGCTAAGCGGGTTAAAACCACTACGCTTATGCGCGAGACCGTGAATGGTCATTTTCGCACGTTCAAACCGGCGGAGGTTATCTCCAAGTTAGGAGATGAGTTAACAGGCATAAAGGGTGTTCCCAACTCCATCATTAAAGAAATGGATCGGGATGTCAATATGACGGATGACCGTAAGAAGTTTGAGGATGTGTTGCACACAGTGCATAAGGCAGTGTTGGCTACCCTAACAGCTATTGTTCCTGTGGCTAATAGGATGCAGAGTGAAAATAAGTTCTCGTCTTTGGCTAAGACAATGGACAAAGGCATTGCAGTACTAGCGGCGGCAGGTAATTACCTGTCGTTTCGAAGATGCTGGCAAAGAAGTGGCTCGCTCTAAGAAGGTTACCGATAATGAGGGGAAGGAGTTTACGCTCTATCTTGCTCCAGAGCCGATTAAAGGGAAACCTTTAGATAATACCAAGATGTTTGGCGGTCAACTACAATACCTCTATAAAGAGGTAGAGACTGCAGCCAAGAGTGGCAAAAACATGGATGGCAAGAAGAAACAGGAAGTTCCTCGTTTCAAAAAGTCACGAGGGGATTTTCGTCCACGACGGTTCACCAGAGGAACCAGACCGAGTTCAAACTTCGGTCAAGGGTTTCGGGGCCGGGGCGCTCGCCCAGGCTGGACCGACAACACCGCACGGCCAATAGGCCGAGGGTTCAACTCGTCGAGACCTTTCCCCAGGGGCGGGTCCAAGTAGAGGTCCAAACACAAACTTTACAAGTCCCTGCAGCCTCTAAAAACACACAAACTGTAAGCAACTTTGTGGCTGGTAATATTAGTAATCATATTTCTGAGTGGCACAAAATTACTAGTGACCAAGAAATTATAGAAATAGTTAGGGGTGTTCAAATTCCTTTTACACAAATTCCTGTACAAAGTATAATACCTTTTCCATATAACATTCAACCAGTTGAACGAGACGCACTAACTAAACAGGTACATAAATTCTTTGAGAAAGGAATTATACAAAAAGTGACACACTGTTCAGGACAGTTTATTTCAAACATTTTCTCGAGACCGAAGCCTAATGGTGATGTTCGAATGATCCTGGATTTAACAATCCTTAATAAAAGGGTGGAATATCGACATTTTAAAATGTTCTCTCTAGATACGGCACGAGATCTGATTACACCAGATGCGTGGATGGCTAGTGTTGATTTACAGGATGCATATTATACGCTTCCCATAATGGAACAATACCGAAAATTTCTTCGATTTATTTGGGATAACCAACTCTATGAGTTTACCTGCATGCCGAATGGCTTAGCTTGTGCGCCACGTTTATTTACTAAATTGCTTAAACCTGTTTTCTCGGTAATGGCGAGGAAAGGTCACATAATGTTTCCATACATAGATGATTCTTTTATTATAGCTTCAACACAAATTGGTTGTGTGAATGCAGTTTTGGATTTATGTGCATTACTCACTAAATTGGGGTTTTATGTACATCAACAAAAGTCAGTGTTTAAACCAACAAAACAACTCAAATGTTTAGGGTTTATTCTGGATACACAGTCCCTTACAGTGTCGATAACAGAACAAAAACTAATTAAGTTTATGACTACAGCGACTCAGCTTATTAAGTTATCAAAGCCAAAAATTAGACAGGTTGCTGTTCTTATTGGCATAATGACCTCATATGCACCTGCTGTGTTATATGGGAAGGCCCATATTAAGTCGCTAGAAATAGATAAAAATTTAGCGTTAACACGAACTAAAGGCAATTTTGAGCGAAAGATGTTTATTTCGCAAGAAGGGTTACAGGATATTGGATGGTGGATGCAACATATAGCAAGTTCACCAAATCCAATCCGCATGGCGGAACCTAATACAGTAATTACTACTGATGCTTCGTTAGAAGGTTGGGGAGCTCATCGAGATGGGGTCACAACAGGAGGTAGATGGCTTGATGATGAAAAATCAGACTATATTAATGCACTAGAATTGCGTGCTATTTATCTGGGCTTACGTAGTTTAGTAAAGATAAATAAATCACAGGTTAGAATACTAACTGATAATACTACTGCCATGGCATATATTCGTAACATGGGTGGAACCAAATCAAAGTCTTGCAATCAGTTATCTAAACTGATTTGGAACTGGGCACAGGCTCAACAAGTCTGGCTGACTGTAGCGCATATTCCAGGGTCACAAAATACACTTGCAGATTATAAAAGTAGAAATTTCCATGACCATTTAGAGTGGTCTCTCTCTACACATTTGTTTAACTTCGTTTGTGAAAAATGGGGTACACCTGAAGTTGACTTATTTGCATCACGAAATAATAACAAGTTACCCTGTTATGTTTCTTGGCATCCTGAACCGGATGCTTGGAAAGTAGATGCGTTTGCTATTACCTGGGAAAATAATTATTTTTATATTTTCCCACCATTTAGCATTATCAGCCGAGTAGTGAGAAAAATCGGCTTGGAAGGGACACATGCGATACTGGTGGTGCCCGATTGGGACACGCAACCTTGGCTGCCAGCAGTTTCACAACTGGCAAAAGATCGTATACGATTCCCAAGAAAACTCGGGAATCTGACGCACCACGGACCGCTAGTGGTTCACGGCGACGTGTCAACGACGCCCCTATTGGCATTCCTTTTCTAAGGAAGCAGCTACAGCAATTTGGATTGGACAGAATTACTGAGGATAGGATAGTATCGGATGCCTGGAGGCCAGGAACTGTCAAAATGTATACAACCTATTTAAAGAAATGGGGTGTACATTGTTTGTTAATGAAAGTTAAGCCAACAAATCCAAAGATTTCACAAGTAGCTCGGTTTCTTCGTTCTCTAGAGGATGAAGGACTTTCCTTTGGATCGATTAATGCGGCGAGGTGTGCGTTATCAATTATATTACCTAGAATTGATGGCGAAACAGTTGGAAAACATCATGTTATTTGTTATTTACTTCGTTCAATTTATCAAAGGAATCCTCCAAAACCAAAGTATAGTCGGTTTTGGGATGTTTCTATAGTATTTAAGTTGTTTCAGGCTTGGCCTCACAACTCGTGGTTAGATATAAAACAGTTAGGTTTTAAGGTCGCGGTCCTGTTATTGTTAGTAACCGGACACAGAGGACAGACGATTGTTGCTTTATCCTTAACTGGATTAGAAATAGACAAGCAACAAGCTACGTTTGATTTAGAAAAATTGCTTAAATCGAACACGTTAGGTGACCCTTTATCAACGGTTCACTTAGACTGTTTTCCGAATGATCGGAAATTATGTGTTGTGTCGGCCATACGGGCTTATATATACAAGACAAAGGATTTACGTGCATCACAACAACTATTAGTGAGCTTTATAAAGCCACATAAGGCGATTTCACGAGACACACTTGCCAGATGGACAATTACGGTGTTGAAATTGGCTGGAGTGGATACGAGTAAATACTCTTCCCACTCAACTAGAGGAGCCATGGTCTCCAAGGCACGGGTGCTTGGTATTTCTGTGAAAAGAATACTAGCGCATGCAGGCTGGAAGACGGCTAAGTCGTTTGCAAAACATTATAATAAACGACTAGAAAAGCCTACCGGCGTTGCAAAGCGTCTTCTCGCCAACTAACAAGAATAGGTGAGAACAAAAATTTAGAATGTTATAATAATAAGAAAGAATGATATTAAGGATAAAAATGAATTATGTAAAGGTCTCCCTAGCCTGAGGCTAGCCTGAGGCTGTTTACCGAGGTAAAATAGTATAGTTATACGAGTCTTACCTTGGTACAGATGATGGATAACTGTTGTTTTACCGAGGTATAAGCCTCGGATAGATGTGGGCTAGGGCCCTCCCGCCACACCCTGCCACATCTATTCCGTTGGTGTACCTTTTCGGTAAAGTAATAGTATCCATTGTTTGAAAGTCATTTTTATCCTCAATAAGTAGGTTAAGATTGCTGGTACCGGACGTGCTTACCTCTCCCTAGCCCACATCTATCCGAGGCTTATACCTCGGTAAAACAACAGTTATCCATCATCTGTACCAAGGTAGACTCGTATAACTATACTATATTATATAATTTATTATTTCTCTGTGGCGGAGTAGTTAGAGTGTCCGACTTTTTCTAGGTCAGACTCCTAACCTGACGGATGGTGGTTCAATTCCCAGTGCCCCCGCCTCTGCCAATTTGGATTCCCACCGCTGTGTATAACTTACAGCGTCATCAAAGGCCAGTTGCTCTCATACCATG